>VXAA01005246.1:120245-188044 GCA_013399115.1 Anseranas semipalmata | reverse complement strand
TATATATATATATTTGTTGTTGCTTTTTTTCTTCCTCTCCTTTAATTAAACTATCCTTATCTCAACCCGTGAGGTTTTTTTCCCTTCTCATCCTCTTCTTTGAGGAGGGGGAGTGAGAGACCAGTTGTGGTTGAGTTCAGCTGCCCAGCAGGGTAAAACCACCACACCTAGTCCTGCTGGCCACACTATTCCTGATACAAGCCAGGATGCTGTTGGCCTTCTTGGCCACCTGAGCACACTGCTGGCTCATATTTGGCTGGCTATTGACTAATACACCCAGGTCCTCTTCCACCAGGCAGCTTTCCAGCCAGTCTTTCCCCAGCCTGTAGTGTTGTATACGGTTGTTATGACCCAAATGCAGGACTCAGCACTTGGCCTTGTTGAGCCTCATACAGTTGGCCTTGACCCATCAATGCAGCCTATCCAGATCCCTCTGTAGAGCCTTCCTACCTTCAAACAAATCAACGCTCCTGCCTATCTTGGTGTTGTCTGCAAACTTACTGGGGGTGCACTCGATCCCCTCATCCAGATCGTTGATAAAGATATTAAAGAGACCTGGCCCCAGTACTGAGCCCTGGGGGACACCACTTCTAACTGGCCTCCAACTAGATTTATCTCCATTCACCACAATTCTTTGGGCCCAGCCACCCAGCCAGTTTTTAACCCAACAAAGCATACGCCAGTCCAAGCCATGAGCAGCCAGTTTCTCCAGGAGAATGCTGTGGGAAACAGTGTCAAAACCTTTACTAAAGTCTAGGTAGACCACATCCACAGCCTTTCCCTCATCCACTAAGTGGGTCACCTTGTCACAGGAGGAGATCAGGTTCGTCAAGCAGGACCTGCCTTTCATCAACCCATGCTGACTGAGCCTGATCGCCTGGTTGTCCTCTGTGTGTTACATGATGGCACTCAAGATGATCTGCTCCATAACCTTCCCTGGCACCAAGGTCAGACTGAGAGGCCTTTAGTTCCCAAGGTCCATATTCCAGCCCTTCTTGTAGACGGGCATCACTTTTGCTAGCCTCCAGTCGACTGGGACCTCACCTGATAGCCAGGACTTCTGGTAAATGATAGAAAGTGGCTTGGTGAGTGCTTCTGCCAGCTCCCTCAGTACCTTTGGCTGGATCCCATCTGGTCCCATAGACTTGTGTACATCTAAGTGTTGTAGCTGGTCATTAACCATTTTCTCTTGGATTATGGGGGCTTCATTCTGCTCCCCATCTCCATCTTCCAGCCCAGGGATCTTCTTACTGTTTCCAAAAACCTTTTTGCTGAAACAAGGACTTAAACATCCATACAATTTAAAAGTAATTTGAACAAAAATATTTGCATGAAACTAAGACACCAACAAGAACAAAATTCCCTAGATTTGTTATATTAGAAAATATCAAAAGATTAATTCTGTCTCTGCGGGAGAGAGCATGACTCTTACTATCTCTGCTCTCAAATAATAAATCAACATGTTGCAGCCTAAATTGGATCTCCTGAAGGACACACAATTATTAAATTTAATTCTGTAAATAATTCTTTCCCCTAAGAAGCAAAATCATATATTTCACACTTTCCCTATCACATAGAAGTATACACATATGGTTTTCACATAGTGAAAGTGAAGACAAAACTACAAATCAAGAAACTACCTACCTTCTGGAAGTATATGAAAGTATATTTTGAAGTATATTAAACCAGAAAATCCCATAAGAGCTTACATAAACAAAAAATATATTAATGAATTTGGTTGAAAAGGTTGAACAATAGTGTTCACTATTTCATGCTTAACTGGAAACATTTCTTGGCCTTATCATTCATACTACATGCCACCTATCTGCCACCTCTTTTACCACCCACTTCTCTCTTCTTACATACACCTTCAAAGCTCCAAATCTTTTTTTTCCTCCTGCTCCACACCTAGAGCTCATGTCATCTCAGGAGCTTGCTTGTGTACTTCTTGTTGTTTACAGGGCTGATAACTGATTCCTGGTAGCACAGGACAACTTCTTGCAGAAGGAGAATGTGTGTGACTGTGTGGTAATTAAGGCAGATGGGATCCTATTACAGTAGACTCCTTCCAGTATAGTAGAAATGCTATTGTTGACAGTGATTTATCTATGGTGAGGTGTGAGAGAACAGAGCTCAACAACAGTTACATGAAAATGCATATTATTCCCATTCTGAATATATGCGTGAACAGATTGAGTGGTGTCATGGGAAACAGACAAAAACATGGGTGTTTGGATGAAGCAGATTCAGTACCACAAATTATTAAGTTAACAGCAATAAAAAAAAAAAATGAAAGAAAAGCATTTTTTTTTCTAGAAAGTTTAAATTTATCCTGAAAAAGACATGCCTTATTTCCCATGTTTTAGGTTTTTGACTCAGACGAGGGTAAAGTAATATTACCAAGTGTTTTTTCCATTTCGAGTGCAATGCGTTTGGAATAAATATAGGCAACTTAGATGATAGGCAGAGAAATATATTAAAGAATAATTCATTTTATGTTCAGTAAAGACCATAAAGCAGAGATTGAAACTTGCCGTTATTCATGTTTAATGCTATATTGTTTACACAATAACAAATAAGGCTCCAAGAGGTAATCGTTACAGAATCTACACAGAAATACTGTCAGGCTGTGCTGATGGTATGTATTTAACAGGATTAAATTCCAGGCAGTCAGTAAAAAGGCACTGAAGAGGACACTCATAGCCTGCAGTTTTAAATTTCACCTTCTGGAAGCAATTAAAGTACTGATGGATAGAGCACCAGTTTCAGATGCAGAAGCTCCAATCCATGATATGCATTTTTTACATGAAACAAAAATAGATCAGACTGTCAGTTCTTAACACTAAGGCTTCTTTGAAGTCCTCTGTTTCCAAAAACATTACATTGCATTGCAGCTTTAGAAAGTGACAGATGAGTTCACTAAAGAAAACTTTTAAAATTGCTCAAGGAAAAAGAAACACACAAAGTACTTCAGCCCATCATGATAGAACTGGAAATGCTTCCAAGATGTTATACCCTTTTCTAACATGATCATACTGAGAACAAACGTAGTAAGGTTTAGAGGCTACCAGAAGTACTAAAGCAGCAGCTCCCTGAGGACATTTAAAGAACTTGAGTGATGATGACTTCCATTCTTATAGCTGAACTTGAAAAACTGTCCAAATGTTATGCTTGTATTCTGAACAATAAAATGACACCTCACGAATGTGGTTACCAAGATTAAAACCTCTCACTACTGCGAAGTCAATATAATCCAATCTCACCGTGTGTCTATCATAGTTTTGGAGACAAATTAAAACTACATAATTCTCATAAAAATCTACTGCATTTCTGTGCAACTGCAACAGTATTCCTGACAGCAGAAAAAAGATTTGGGGGATTCCTTGTCAGCGTCTGATCCACTGGAACAACCAGGACTATTTCTAAATCGGATGAGGTTTGTGCTTTCATTGGTCTATAGATGGACCAGTACCACTGCAGACATAAGTCCTTGTAAATTGTAGTTTGCTACACCTATCCATCACACTGGCATAAATGGGAAAGTAAAAGGAATTTCAATTCCTTCTCCTCTCTGTCCTAAAATTGGCTGTGAAAGAGGGTGATAGAAGTTAAATACTAAACATCATAGAAATAAAGAATAAAAACTAGTTATCCTATTTTACAGATAACATAGGACTCAAGTTCTTACTCTATTTCTCCATATATCTGCTTTTATATTGCCCCAACCCCAAATGTAACAGGATTTCTGTGGCTTAGAGCTCCACAATTACAGTACGCTATATGCTACCCTCCACTAATTTTCTTCTGGATTGAAGAAAACTATTGGTTTTGAACAGAAGTCTATAAATAAGCAAGTATTCCAAAAAATGATAAAAATGGACAAATATATAGGTGTTTGAAGCACAGATTATCAGGACACCTCCAGAAAAATTCAGTCTTCCTCACAACTCAGTTGGAACCTCCAGAGTTCCAGAATAAGGGGATTGTATGTACTCAAAAGAGAAAGACTATCTGAAAGTCTATCTGGCTCTGGGCAGCCTGCTCTAGTGGTTGGCAATCCTGCCCAGAGCAGGGGGGTTGAAACTAGATGATCTTTAAGGTCATTTTCAACCCAGGCCATTCTATGATTCTATGAATTGTCCTGCAGATAAATCTAAAGCAAGAAGCAAGCTTGACTGGGATCTGGCAACAGGATTCCTTTACCATAGCCAAAGTGATGCAGGCTATGTTACTGCATGCAAACTGCATGCTGCCATGCCTTCTGCACCTTTGTCCCCTAAGCTACTTTGTAGAGTTTTTTTTATTATTATTATCCTGAAGTCTGCAGTAAGGGAAAACCCGTATGCCAACTGATTTGAAGGGAACTGGAATGTCATTACTATAATTCTGCAGTACATATAATCTTTATTGCACTGCCATTAATATAGTTTTGCACTGACCTAAATTATCAGATTCTCAAAAAATAGCAACTGTACAACTGTGTCAGAAGAGAACTTACCTCATTTTAACCTGCAGTAAGATTAAATAACAGGATTATTTAATTATATTTAACAATGTTATTATTTTGTTTTTCTGTTAAATCTTTTTCATACTGATGAATTACCCAAACAAGACTTAAGTCACTAATATTCAAGAAACACTATTTAAAAAATATGAAATGTTAAAATTAATTTTCTGACTGGCTGAAATAAACAAATTCTTTATCCCAACTAATGAGCATTCAAAGAAAGTCAGAACCTGTAGTAGTTACTATATTACTACCAATCAAAATGTGCAATATATATATCCTCGTTAATTTGGCAAGTCAATACAGATACCTTATAGTGATATAATTTGAAGTGAGATAACCCTGAAGAGACAGGGGTTGCATATGCTAGGAACATAAGAATTACAGGGGAATCTATGAAAGACCATTAAAGGGGAAAGGCAAATACCATTCTTGCAGCAGAAATAGATGCTCACATCCAAGAATAAGAGCAGCTCACAAGCACTTACGACTTCTGAAAATAAAACCAGTATGTTCATATCTAATAAAGTACAAAGACTATTTAAGTACCATCCTCTCACACTCCTAGTCCCAAATGAGCTCTGACCAAATCTTAGAGAGTAAAACCTGGCACTCCAGGTACTGGGCTGACCAGTGGGACAAAAGAGAACAGAAAAGCAGCCAAAACTGAGAAACCTAAAAAGGAAGAAAAGAAAATCCTTTGTTTGTCATTAAGAAAACACTACTTACCTACAAAATCATGTAATCCATGGAACAACTGAAAATGGACACTGGTAACCAACTAGAACATCAAGATACTGGAAAGATCTAATTCCTTTCAAGAACCTGCAGTAGCTACTTAATAAAAACAAATATGTAAATGCTTACTAAGGGAATACCCACTTGTACGCATTCTAAGTACAACAAACAATTAAAATTTAAAGGCTTATGAAGATTAAAGCAACAGATTAATTTCTGGCATGGGAATAGAACAGAAGAAATGAAGTTAACATTTAGGTTCCTACCCTACTTTGTTTTACTAACATTCATATTGTATTGTCCTGAGCACAGGTGACTGGTGTTATACTACAAGCTACCTACCATAGCTGAACACAGGCCAGAAAAGGGATGAAGTTCCCTGTTTAAAGAACCCTGTATCTATGGCTAAGATAAAGCAGGCTTGAGAAAGAAATGGACCTCTTTCTAACCTGATTCCCTCAACAAATACAGCACTAGATAGAAAGATATTGAGAGTCAGCACTCTGAAAACAATAAGAACAAGATAAGAGAATTATGTTTAGGAAGCGCAGGCAACAACCTCTTTTCTCAGGTTGCCTTCCAGACAGCAAAGTCAAGAGTAACGCAGGAATTCAGGTTCTTCGCTATCTGATTTCAAGCACTGCCTAGGGACCTTGCAGAACATTAACTTTCTAATTACCTTCCAAACACACAGACAACTGATGGATAGCAAGCTGCCACTGCAGGGGATCCTTTGCAGCAAAGTCATTACAGTCACTCAAAATTTTTTTCCAAATAACAGAGAATAGCGCAAAAGAAAGCGAAAATACTCCCCACTGCAACTCAACCCAATACAATCCAATCCCAAAGGATACAGACATTAAAGACAAAAAATCTTTAGCATGACACAACATTTTGAAAATAAATAAATAAATAAGCAGAGAAGAAAACTGATGTGTCAGCAGCCATTATAAACGGCACTTCTATACAGAAGAGAATGTAATAGAATTAATTCTGGTTAGTCTTCAGTCCTGTCAATTTTATTTTTTCACCTCCAAATGCAGAAGTGCTAAAATGGCTTATATCTCGTAATAACAACAACAAAATAGTCACTGCAAAAATAATATTAATATAAACCAATTACATCAAATAATGGAAACTATTACTAACATGTTTTATGCTTCAGAAAAATTGTGCTATAGTTGATAATTTTTCACATTTAAAATAAATTCTGCAGTCATTGACACAACTTTTAGTGATAAAATTTGCTACTAACTCTACTAATGCTCGTTAAAATATAGAGCAATCCTTTGATGAACATAATGACTAATTACAATAAAAGGGAAATTATTTCAAGCCAGGAAATACCTACTAGCAATTAACCTCTACTTCTATTTCAGCACTTACAAGAGTGAAGCAAGGACAGTTAGTGTTAGGGTAGATGACACTGACATACTGCTCAGAGAAATGCCATAGGCATAGCTCTAGTATAAGTGCTTATACAACAATGGCAGCAGGCAAGATTGTAATTGCAAAATAAAGTTCAAGAGAAATCAAACAATATAATTTTGAAACAGGCCAAACAGCAATTCCTGTGATAATCGTTATTACACCTAGTATCTGAACATAACCTTCTACTTACCAAAGTAGAAATTAGAAAACACTTACTTCAGGGACAGAAAAGGGAAACGGCTTGACAAATTCTGAGGAAAGCTAGACAGATTAGTAATAGTCTTTTCTATTTGCTGTCAGACAAATATTCAGAGATTTTATATTTATGCTTCTATTCTTTCATCTGGACAGTTAACTCATATTTCTATGAATGCTGAAAGCCAGCATGAGAGATAAAATCTGAAAACTTATTTCACAAATCAATTCACATCTATATTTTGATTCCACAAACTATATTTCTAATATAGCATCATATAATTTTTTCTGCCTTAATGCTTGAACTGGAAGGCAAAAAAAAACATAATTTCTTTCATTTTTTTTTCCTCAGCATTCTCAATAGTCAGACTGCAGTCCTTCTTATATGGACACAAGCACTAAATAAAGGATGCAGCATCTACCATTTAGTAGAATAGCTGCTTTAGCAGGGTGAATACCTTCACCCCATTTACAAAACCAACTTCAGTAAGTTATGCTACTTATACTTTAAGGATCACCTCTTTCTTTATAAATCTTTGAAAGAATCTGTAGTCCATAAATGAAAAAATGATTTTAAAAGTCAGCTAGTTCTCTGAAAAAAAAAAAAAATTATTGCTAATTTGTTATTGTATGCAACATGTTGAATTAAAATTACATCATACACTGAGCAAAAAGACAAAGGAGGATCACACCTGTTGTCCCTTTATGTCAACAGTTACACTTTACCATAATTCAAGCAGAAAAGTAATGTTACACCTGTTAAAATAAAAAGTCTTACTCCTACACAAAAACTTGAAGTGCTCCTAAACTTCCCATAAATTTATTTATTTTTAATTAAAACAAAAAGTTAGTTTAGTAAGTCTCACTTAAAAGCTTAATGCTAAGCTAATGAATCCAGAGCACAACTTAAGCTTTGAATTTCAGTTTTCTTGAGCTGAATGAAAAATTCATTTTTTCATCTGCCATTACTGTATACTACTAACTACTATACTACTGATTTGCTTTTCAGCTGGACTTGTAATCTGTGTCATCTAATACCCCACTCGCTAGCATGGACCAAAACTAAAGGTGACAGAAAAATCCATATTTCAGAATCCCTTTTCATTATGAAATTAAAAAAAAAAAAAAATCTAATTCAAGGGAATTAATAGCAGTTACACATTGTGTTGCAGTACTGTGCCTAGGAAATCACACTGGAAATATTTGTATTTTATCATCAAGGCAAGTGCTACTTAGCAAAAGACAAAATATTTTCTTTTTCCCATTCAAAGCATCTCCTTTGGTTCAAAGTGCCTCCAGTTTTCAAGATGACAATAACTTTGGCTCACATGAACTACTTCTATCTTTTATCCAAAATGTTGTGGAAAGTCAGGGACTTTTGGAAAATGGTCTTTTTTGGAGCCGTGTTTTCCAGACAGATTTCATGGCTTTTTTTGTTTGTTTGTTTTGTTTTTTGTTCGTTTGTTTTTCTGGCAGCACCCTTGTACTATTCAGGGATATCCAATGTCAATCCAATATCCAGTGAGTGAAAGCACAAGGTGTATGTCACAAGAAATTTTAGTGTTTTTACACTTACGATTTAATAACAACTAGAATTTGATGCTTTTCACCCACTGTTAATTAATAGTTACCTTGAAACACCATGAATTAAATTTAATGTGCCATATTCCATTTTGTTCTCCTGTTTCTTCCTGCAGTTTTCAAATACACATACCATTTTTTAACATCACACAAGGAACCAGTAGTCACAAGACATACCTGTAAGACTGCCACTTAAAAAGCAATTGTTTTAGAGCCTCTGTATCTAAAAGAGTGCACATGGTTGCCATACATATTAAGAACATCATAAAATGCATCATGAAAGAGGTTCAATGTAACTCTTCCCAACAAAACTCAAGACTAACTGTGGAACCAGCAATAGGAGTCGTAGTTGATGTAGAAAAACAGAAGGGTTTCACAGATGCTTCATAATCTTCAGGAAAGTTTAAGATTAAAAAATTGTTTAAGACAACGAGAGCTCCAATCTACATAGCAGACAACAGACTAAAACACTCTATTGGAAGAGCAACAGAATAAAATTTTGGAGGAGGGAAAAAAAGTTAGAAACAAAAGTAACTTCTGCAAGATGATGAACAGCATCAAGGGCCAGGTTTAAACGCGTGTGTCATGATGAACTTACACAGTCAACTACTGGTACAGTGGTTTCAAATAGCTCCTTTCTGTATCCTGTCCTTCTGGAGAAACTACCCAAGAGCCTTCTATCTCATACCTTGTAGAAGGCTCCTACACTGAGTAGTACTACTACCACCCTTTTCACCCGCTTTCAGGGCTTTAATATTTGCATTCCTACGCCAGAAGCTATCACCTTTGATACTGGTGATCACCTACCCTTGGACAACATAGCTATACAGAAGTCTGTGCTAATTATGTACACTGGGAGAACCAGGCATATGGTCTTGGGGGAAATGATTTCACGCCAAGCTTTAGTCACCAGGTTTCTGCAAACAGTTTTAGAATCAGACACACAAAAAAGAATATGAACACGTGATGATATTGAGCATAGATATGCCTACTCAAAGTAGTCTTCTATCAACTTAAGACACAAGTTTTGCAAAACTACACTGTTAAACTCCCTATACAATTCATTAAAAGAGCAAATAGCTTAAAAAACAAAAAATTAAAGCTGCAACATCTAAAATATCCCTGCCCTCTTCCAGCGTTAATATGCTGATTAAGTCAGCCTAATGAAAGCTCAGAGAGGGATAAGCTTGAGATCTTACTGTTTCCCAGGACTTTGGGTATCAAGTCAAGTGTCATTAAGACAAAAAAAAAAAAAAAGAAGAAAGATAAAACTGATGTGGACAGAAAGGGATCATAGCTCCATAGCTGTGCTGGGAACATCTTGGGAATATCTACTTGAGTAGATAAGAGACATAAGCTCTACCTGTGCTTCTGTGATTGGCTTGGCATTAAAACTAACGTAAAAATCACACTGTTAAAACACACTGTTAACTCCAAAGAGTCTCAGAGATGAAACAGACATCTGCTAAGGTCTGCCAAAATAAATGTTTCTCGATATGAATAATAATAAACCCCCAGACACCAGGTGCTTATGTTGTTCCACTCACTGAGGTGAGAACACACCTCTCAGTCTTCAGCATCTAAGTTCATTCAAAACAGAATTTGGACCTGAGTTTTATTTGCTGAATGTCAGAGTGAATCTTTATTGTCAAGCTCTCTGGGAAAGAAACCAACAGCTGTGAAACATCTTTTGTTGAACAAGCCTTGAATAACTGCACAAGGCCAAGGATTTGAAAACAAAAACTTTTATTTTGTTTGTCCTAGGCAGAGATCACCAGAGCAAAATCTCTACTACATGTAGAGATTCTGTTTGTTTCTATGAAAATCTATGTTGCAATAAAGAAGTATACACCAGATTTTATACTGCATATACACAAGACAAACAAAAATCACAAACTAAGAAACAAAATGAACAAATATCAACATTCTGGAATTAACACTTGAAGTACAATTATGGCTTAAAAAGATAACAAGACTTATACAACTAATTGATTACATATTTGCTCCTTAATTTAGTCCATACATTTGCTTACATCAGAACAAAACATTTCAAAATATTGACCACTTATTATGCCTCGTCAAGGTATCAAAACTACTGCAGAGTTGAAAATTCAGCTGGGGTTCTGATTGTTACATCCCATGTACATTCTTCAGCAAACTAACACAGAAACTTACTGTGTTCAGGTCAACAGTTTGAAAACAATGGAACAGCATATGCTAACTGAAACGTTTGGTTTAAAGTACAGTGACTTCCAATTTTTCATACACATTGATTTACCATGTGTTTTAAGTTGTCTGCATATTGTCTGGAAGCTACTGCATAGTTTCATAAAAGCCCACAGAAAACCAATATATGATTTAGTTCCCGGAAGACCAGTAGCAAAGCACTGATTTATAAAGCTGCCTTTTCTAGTATAAGAAGCCAACTGTCACAGTATATCTGCAGCTAAAAGACGACTGCCATATGGATGATTCACATAATTAATACTGTGATTTGTTCAGTGATTCATGAAGGTTTAAAGATCTTTAATTGATGCCTTTCCTGAATATACCCAAATAATGTAGGGGATTAGATAATTCTACTTCCCAGATTACAATGGATTTACAATTGATTTACAGACCATTGAGCACAGATAATTCCAGCTGAAAGCATGAGAGGTTGTCGTTGATTGGCATTTGCGAGGGAAAGCCCACAAGCTTTTAAGAGTAAAATATAAGCTTGAAACCTAACCACACTAGAATCATTCTAAAATTTCAACAATACACCTGTTTCCATCTCTCTCTGGATAATCCTGAGGTTTTATAAATCCTGCATCAACTGCTCTTTCTCCTTCTTCTGCATGAAGATCCAGGCACTGAAAACTGGAGTTGCTTCATAGAAGTAATAATAAAATTTAAATTCCGAATTCCTTTTCTAAAAGCACGAAATAGCAAGCAGACTGAGTAAAGTTAAAAAGTACTTGAAAGAACAAGCAGTTGATCACTTTTACAATACTTATTTTGGGGTTTAAGTATCACTTGAATGTTGTCAGAACAGAACTTCAGTGTCACAAACACTTGAATATTTCTAGTTTCAAAGTTTTTTTTACAGTAGCCATCTTTTATTTTAAGTATTACTACTCCTCTGTTGTACATCTAATCAGTAAAGTGAGTAGCCTAGAGATCAAAGTCAACTTCACAAAATTGTCCATGTAAATAATTACATAAAATAATCTTTGTAACAGTTCTTCATAATTTTACATGCATACATTTTTTAATCTGCTTAGCATATTTTCAGGCATTTGCATAAAAATAGCATCTTTTTCTAACATTTCAGTTGGACTACCCAGATCTTTCGGCATCCGACACTGCTACTCCCTGTCGAAAGACGAGACTTATTTCCTCTGTGCTCAGTTGTGGTTTACTAACCATAATTTACTGCTGTATTTTTCACTATTTAAAGCAGAGCACTTAACAGTATATTAGAATACAGTATATTAGAATACACCCATGTCAATCAAGATTAGTATACATACTCTCATTCCTCTCCTCTCCAGGAAACTTTCTCTTGCCATCAGCTCTGCAAGTTTGGTACTTGTTACCAATTTCTTTTAATTCTGCCACAGGTGACAAGGCAGTGACCAAGCCCTTACAACTCAACAATAAAACAATAAAAGCAAACCTATTCCTCCTCCTTTCATTTTTTGTCAGAGATTTTAGTCTTATCTTGATCCTCTTGATCAATATCAAACTAGCAGCAAACAATCAACAACAACCACAGACAACAACTGAGTCGTTACCTCAATTAAGGTGGCAAGAAGCTCTCCAAAGAATGGGTACAAGGGATACTTACAGGATTAACTCACATCCATCTATAGTCAGTAGCACAAGGTAGGTCACCATTAAGGACAATGCAGAACAGGCATCTCTTTGCAGCTACATAGGATAACCGTTTTGTCTAAAGCCAGCACTTGCACATAAAACATCTGTTTTAGGTTTATCTTGTAGTCTAATATTACAAGCATTTATCTGCTCAGAGTGTGGAGTTACAGTGCCTCTGACCAAAGCATAAATACTCTGAAATATATGGTCTGCAACCTGCACGAGTAATAAGCCTGCCAACTGCTTTTTCACAGTTTTTTCTAAAGGAAAGTTTCATCCCATAAAGACCTGAACCTCTCCCTCTACTACAGGCATACAGTTCAAACCAATACATACTTTCCTTTTATGAGCACTAGACACTCATCCCAGGTACAATTGCTTTTTCCATGTATGACGTAATGTTCTACTCAACCTGATTATGTTGGCACTGTTAGAAAGGTAGAAAATATTCACCAAGTGTCTAATGATTTGTGAAGCTTTGGATAAGTAACAATTATTATCATAGGATCAGTCACATAGTATTGTAAAAACACAGCACTTACTTCACTGTTAGGAAAAAGAAGCAAAGCAAAGATGGGGCAAAGGCCTTTAAAAGCTTAGGAAAATTCAAACAGACCCATAAGATCCAAGGAGTCAGTCAACTAGACTAGCTAGCAGGAATGAGAAAGGTCAGGTTAGGCACATGTACTTCCCTCTTAACAAGGATACATTCTCATAGTCCCTGAGCTACACCAGCTCCCAGTAGAAAAACAGGGCTGCAGAGTTCTCTGTAGAAGTTCTCTATCCTCTTGTAAAAATTAAAAAATAGTTAACAGCCTCATCTAGGATATACTTCGCATGTCAAAATCAGCATCAAAAGAGCTTTAAAAATATATTCCTTTGTTTTATTGTGACAAACAAAACACCAATAGACTACCTAAGTATTTTGTATGTATGTTGAGCATCTTATCTCTGTTTTCTCTTTGACACTGCTGAAAGAAATCACGAAATTCTCCAAATTGTATCAAGGATGAAATGTCCAGTGCTTTGTCCCATGGGAATTTCTGGATTTATTTGAGATTCCTGAACCATTAATCCACCTCTCTCAGTCACCAAACCCAACCCTGTAACCTCTCCATGAGCAACTGTGCAGACTACCACAAGCTGGAGTCAACTTGTTGAGTACATACCGTGGAAGATGTACCACCATTCACCCTCTACTTCTGCAGGCTACTTACATGGATGAAATCTGACTACAGGCTAGCAGTGGTTTTCCCTAGGTAATGGAGAGGAGAGAGCACTCTTATTATTGCAGATAGGAAGTTTTAAAGGACAGTGCAATACAGTATTTCATATACAGCTGAATCCACTGAAATGCAGGCTGTATGGATATCAGCACTTCAATAGTTCCCTCCAGGACCTGAATTTTTGGTACACTCACTATAAGTAATTCATGTACTTATTTGGGAAATCAAGTACATAACTGGTTTCAGATTTGAGAGGTCTGGCTGAGAAATCTAACCAAAAGAACATTCCTTTCAACTGAAGTCTGTGATTGTTTCCAAGCCCCTCCTTCTGGGCAAAGACAAGACTGGTTGTGCCACTGCTACAAGCTCCACCAGGAGCCATCTCTCCATATTGCCACATACTGCCACTTCTTAGCATTGTGGCTGTCAACAAGGGACTTCAGGATTCCATCCCTCCCAGAGATGTTTGGCCTTGTCAACATACAAGGATTTGCTGGAGCTTATCCCTCCCAAGGATGGATAGCTGGTTAACATTGGAATGATTGCTTCTCCTCAACTCTTTCGTTTTTCTGAAACAGAATGTAGGTCTTGTCTCTGCAGTCACTGGGCAGAGAATGGGGAGCAGGGGCAGAGATGCTGTCCAAATGTGCTCTCACTATGGCTGTACATAATAAACCATAAAAGAAATGCAAGCATGTATTCTCCCTTGCAGAAGCAGCTTTTCAGAGCTTCAAAGAATATCTGTGCTTCTCCTTTCTGAAACACTCTCATAAAAACTTAGTTTTGTACACCTAACTAACTTTAAGATGTGAAATGCAAAATCCAGACCATGCATGTACAGTTCCAATGCAGTTTTGCATACCCGCTCTGAGGCAGCTGATCAGAAGCCAGCTCTATCTCAGTGCATCTCCTGCAAATAAGCAGGGCCTGAGGGTTGGTATTTGTTCAGGCCCGGAAAGCCTGGGCGCTACAAGCAGCTCCACAGGCGAGCTTAACACAGGCACCAACAAGGTGGAAGGCGCAGCTCCCCACTTATTGCTGCTCCAGGCCTTGCAAACATCATATGCAAGTAACTATAAGCACTGCAATCTTTATATTGAGGCAGGCAGCTATTTCACATGTAGCTATATTATAAATCATTGTCTATTTCCCTTGCCTAGGCTTTTTCTAGCAAACTTGTTTTGTTCCAATGCTGATTTTCTAACTGAAAGGTCAAACAAAACCCTTACTTGCTTCTGTTGAAGCCCATACATGCCATCTTCTAAAACTTCGTCAGCATGTTTAAATTCACCATGAAGTGAGAGCTGGATTAGAGCACTGGAGCATAACAATACCACTCAGATTTCTGTGCTAATGGCTCCTGTTAGACTTAAACAGACTTCAAAAAAAAAAATCTCTGCGACTGTCCTCTGGGAAAGATAACTAACTGCTTTGGTCAATTACAAAATCACATTTTACAACTCTCTGGTCAATTGCAACACAAATGCTATAAAATGTATGTGTTTGTTTACCAAGAGTCAATGTTTGAACGCTCACCCACATATATACAATGAAAGAATATAAGATTTTGGATTTGGAAAATAACTTGTCTGCCAGTTATTTAGAGAATAATATTGGTCTGTTACTGTAGTTAAGATCTTCAGAAAGCAAATCTTGAAGACATTACACACTGCTCAGCAGAACATATAGAACAGTGCAAGCAAAGCATAAAATACATGTATACGTATACACAATTTGGAAAACAAGTACGTGTGTGTGCATGTACACATATTCATGTATTGCATATGCTTGGGCTGAATTGCTCTGTGTGTTTTGTACAGAAATAGCATGTAACATCTGAGACGTGTAACATGGGAGTAATAACTCCATTATCTCTCTGTCTCTCTGTCTGTCTCACACACAAGTGAATTTGAATCTACTTATACTTAGCTATATTCAATTTTCAAAGTTAAAAAGATCACAAAAACAATATACTTTTAAAGATCCATTATAATTCCCATTTAACTAATGCTCCATTTCAAAAAAAAAAAAAAAAGAAAGAAAAAAGAAAAAATACACAGAGCTTAAAATTTCTCGTTACTTCTATTTCAAACTGTCATAGCCATGTGACTGTGATAGTGCATAATTCTTCAAATAGTCCAACAATTATGTCATATTTTCTCCAAATGTGAATGAGGAACCTGGGATCATAAAAACTTTCATAAACAGATATATGATTCAGGTAAATTAGCTTTCAGTTAGACATACCAGACACTTAAGCAAAATGTCCAAAAGTCCAAAAACATACATGAAACACATTCCTTAGCCTTAGGTAATCAAAGCTGATTTATGCTATGACTTAAGGTTTTAGTGCATTTTTTTAAATTATCTGTAATGTAACTGTAAATGTTAATAATCCATAAAACTTATTTTTATTTCCTAGGCTCTTGACCTTGATCTCTCACAGCCATGGGTTTCCAAGCTGACATACACACTGCACCGAGAAGTCCTTTTCTATTTTAAATTTAATACTTCTCAATTTCACTGAGTCACCTCTACCTGAAAATATGAAAAAGGTTAAAATAAAATTTACATTCTAGTCATGTTTTATTGTTTTATTTGTTTACTTATCTCCAAATTGAGTAGTACTAACTACAGAATGGTCAGTGGCAATCTTGTTTTTCTTCAACTCTCAGTAAGAAAAAAGCTTCAATAAGAATTTTTTACTCTGTAAACCTTTTTTTTTTTTAAAGTCTTTGTTCACTTTTAGCTACCATTTCTTCTGCAAGTTATAGCCAGTACACACTTTCACTGAGCCTGTCAAGGGACGCAGGCACCTACTGATTTAACTATTCTATTTTAGTATTTTACATCCCATTTCTTAGCAACAGCATTTTTTTTCCTATTTTAGTCCTAAAAGTGCCTATTCACAACGATAAGGAAGCTAAGAAGCTTCCCGGCCTTGGCCTGTCTAGTGGCTGCAGCACATTTTAAAACGGAACAAAAATGTAATTCGCTCATTCCAGTAAAAATTACCATAACATTTTTCACAAGAGCTGTTCCTGCCAAATGACACTGGGGAGCAGTGGAAGCTCTGGATTGTTTTACCAGTGACAAATCAAGAAAAATAACTTTCAGACATACCTGGTTTGACTGAAATTTTTATTTTGGCATGTGAATTATTTTTACACAAAGCTGAAATTAGTTTCCAAATACAAAGTCATTTGGAAACTCAAGAAACTAAAACATCACAACTTTCATATTTTGGAGCAGAGGAAGGTGTTTCTCCCACTAGCTCAATTAACTAAGTGAAACAGATGTGAAATCACCCCTAAAAAAAGAAAACCGCACCATTTTTGATGCTCCAGAAGCTCTGTATCTGTGGCTAAGCTGTTTGACTGAAAAAACATACACCCAGTTCTGATATGCCGAAGATACTTAAATACTCTTCAGCTCTTCAGAGAATGCTGTGCTCTGCTTTTGAATAATGTGGCAGGAAAGATCTGCTTAAGCTTCTGTATCAGTGATCTTACTCTCCATGTCAGTTCCTGCAATTTGATTTTTCTTTATCTGTCCAAAATATGTGTCCCAAAGACTCAATTCTGTATGGAAAGCATGAGCTGTAGGTTATAAACTTCGGTTTAGGTCATCTGACTATCACCTAATTTAAAATAAGAAAATATTCCCCACTAAGTGGTATTGAAATACAAGGTTATCGATGTTACTGGAAAAAGGACAATCGCTGCGACTCCAACTGCAAGCGGACCAAGTACGCTGCTCTGTTTCCCACACGCACTTCAAATTGACCAAATTCAGACTTGCTTAAAATAGGCACACATGTGATCAAAATATTTTTCTTCCCAACTGCAGAATTGCTTTTGTTGAAAAAAGTTCTTCCAACACCATTTATATGCCATTTCACAGGGTGTGAATCTTTCTGACCACTTTACAAATAGTCATGAATTCAGGAGTCACCCACTTCCAAAACTGAAGCGGAAGGAAAACTCTGGAGTAGTCCATGGTGGGAGAATGCCAGTGTCTACCTCTCTGCGGCTCACTGAGCTAGGCAGTAGTCACTGCTGGCTCACCACTTTGTGAACCTAAGAACATGGATCTTGCACGGGCTCCCCTACGGAGACTGTCCCTTCACCTGTCACGGCGCATTGCCCCAGCATTGAAGTCTTCTTCAACCAAGCAATCACAAAACACAGCTCAAAGGCCATGGAACACTTACACAACATTAATTGAAGTAATACTAACAATTTCAAAACAACAAACAAACAAACAAAAAAACCACCACCACTTTTTTTCCCCAGAGAGAAGATCATTTTCTTTGCTGTTTTTCTACTTGCAATACTTCCATAGACTTCCCACTGTCAACTGGGACTTCAGCCCCAGACAGAAAGGTCAGTTTTGTTGCTCAGAGCTGCCCATAAAACAGGGCCTGAGAAATCCTGCACTTTTACATCACTGCAAATATTCATACTATGCTTATGAATGCTCTGACATAGAGTTACCCTAGCAATTGCAGGTCATGACATCCATGACATGCACTGGGATTTCTTTCACATGAAAAAAAAGGGAACAGGAATTATGCATTTCAGCCACAAGTCCAACCATCTTGCCAGCATGCAAAAACAATCTCCAGTTTTCAAGTACCTAACTAAAAAGTCCAAACAAACCACTAGTACCAGTGAACTGCAGGACAGACTGCTCTTCTATTGCAGAGTGCGTCTGTGTGTGTGCGCGCGTCTGTGTGTGTGTGTGCGCGCGTCTGTGTGTGTGTGTGCGAACTCACAGTTAAAAAGACTCATTTCTTTGTATTGCATTACACTACAACAATCTTGTGCTCTCCCTAAATCTGCAATAATGCAAATGCAATAATCCTACAAGCTATGCAAGCTCCAAAGTGAGAGCACAAACACCCTGATAGTAGGAGGAACTTATAAAATGGCTGCTCTTTGGAAGGATGAAGCTTCAGTGAAGGAAAATACCTCTACTCTTCACAGAATCAAACTAACATTACTGATTTTAGATTCCTAATGTGGTATTACATTATGACAATCACAATTGTAACAGCATCAGAAAAAGTACTACATTCATCTGATCTTTTGTACAATGTCAGATAATAAAACTTTACTAGAATCTTGATTTGAGTTGCTATATATATGTCTATAAGTATTCTGTAATAGAAAAAGATCTAGTCTTCATTAAAAAAAATACATCAGCTGCCTAGGGAGGTGATTAAAATGCTTTGTTTTTCCTCTTTCTTGGTATGATTTTAAATATTATTTTGAATCCAAGTTTGCATGGCTTTTGTTTTCAGATTGCGATTCAATGATGCATTTCACTAAGTTTCCATCAGCCTCCTTTCCCATGCAGGTATTCATTATTGTAAAGAGATTTCTTTTTTTTTCTTTTTATGCACAAATAGAGGTGAGATATACATAAGAACTGAACAACAGAAATTACATCATTCTGCCCACCAAAACAGCTTCTGCAATATCTAAAACAGAATCAGTCTTACTCCAGAATTTTCTAAACCCATTATTGGCTCTTACAATGGAAGACCACATGAATCAAAATTATTATACAAAAAGATAAGCTTAACTTGCAGTCCTCTAAAACACATGTGCTTTGGAAAGAAATCATTTTCAAGTGTGACTCAGTTCCAAAAGAAGACTCAAGAAAAAGCATTTGGGAGTTCACTATTTATCTCACTATTTGTCTCACAGATTCCACGCAAAATTGCTCAGGTGGTAGACAAAAAGCTTTCCTAACTGGCAGTACTGCAAATTTGGATTTGCCCCAGACCCAAAGTAGATGCTTTCCTTCTCAGGAATTGCCATCTAAAGTCCAGTTATACACTCGGCAACCTTTATGCAAGCTACTGAAATCTATTGAGTCAAAAAACTATTTCTTCCAGCAAAGACAAGGACATTTAAACCAGAGTCCCATTTCTTCACCAAGACCTCCAGAGCTCTCTCCTAAGTTTTCAGGCCACACAGTAGTCTTCATCTAACCCACCTTCCCAGCAGACATGGCTTCGATATTACAGAGAGCGCTGCCAAGACCAGATCCAGTTCCCAGCTGCCACACCAACACCTTTGAGCTTCTGTCCTGATCCAGAGCAGTAAGTAACACCCAGTCATGACAGCACTCATCAGACATAACCAAAGACTGTGTGTCACTCCAAGTTCTTGACCAACATTTGCCCTTCCTAACTTTAAGATCAATGTCAAGTGCAAATAACAAATTTGACCACACACACAGAGCCAGGATGCTCCATATATTAAAATACAAAAGGTTTTATTTTAAAGACTACTTTAATTAAGGGTATTCTCATGAGTACATTTCTTCCAAAACATGAATTCCTCACGTTTTATACAATATAAAAGATTACACTATTACTACTGATATGGAAATGATGAGGGAACTAGTGTACCTCCATCCACCCCTCATTTCATTTTAAAAAATAAAAACTGGGAGGGAGAGGGAGGAGTGACTTATCTTCTGCTGCTTCTCTCTCTGTTCTTTGACTTTTCACATTTTTATCCCTAGAACAATAGCAACAATAGTAACAAAAACATTAGCAAATGTTCTTTCAAGCTTAAGTAGCACATCATCCACTGTTTTGTGAGTTCTCTAACTTTAATCTGTCAGGACATAACTAATTAAGATTTTGCTGCTTTTTAGTAGACCACACTGCTGCCTCATTTTTCTTGTCAACAGATCTGGTTTGTCTAGAATTTAAATTAATTCATTCTCTGTTTATTATTGCAGCCTACTCTATACCACGTGTCGTCTGATCCCTCCTCACATGCATCAAGTGGGACAGTATGTGCAGATCAAGGCTTAAAGTAGGAATATTTTCTCATTAGTGCTTCCAATCAATAACAAGCTACCTTTGCCCTGCTGTAAATCTCTCACCTCTTTTCTCCTTATGCCACACCACCTAAAGATTTGAGCCTTTCAAGAGACTTGTAGAGTGTGCAGGTGCCATCAGTCAGTTCTTCCCCAAGCAGAGAACAAACTGCCTTTAACACGTGTCCTCTAAATTTTAGTTGAATACCGTTTTATTTTGCACCAATTTTATTATTAGGTTGTTGAAAAAATATCTTGTTCTCTTTCTAAAGCATGCAGTCATAACGAAGTTTAGCTAGATTACCAGAGCAAGTACGAAACAGTAAATTTCTCATAAATGATGTGGTGAACAAGGCACAAGATACTCATTGACACATCTTTATAAAACATGTAATTATATTCTGAACTGCATGACTTTACAACACAGTAACATATTACAGTATAACTCACAGTGGCACTTTTTAACAGCCTGTCAGCATCATTTACAGGTTGGGTAGGATTTTCCATTAAAAGGGATCTCAATTTTTGTCAGATTTTATTCATCCTGAACTCTATTTGGTGCTTTCTAGCTAACACAAGCCTCCGACCAAGACTTTAAGATATGTAACTTGGCAATAGACTAAATTAAAAGTCTTTCCAAATACAGTATTTCAAATGCAACAACTTTGGGTGTGACCCTTTAGGCCTTTATCATAGCAAAATCTAAATACTCAGTTTAGACCTGTCAGATAGAAGGTGAAATTCTTAAGGACAAAACAGGAAAAAAATCTTAAGGACAAGTTTAAAGACAGCCTGTCTTTGAATCATCCTTTATATTCATCCTGTATCTCTTATATAATTAATAGCCACTCTAGAAAATCATAAGCTAGTTAATGAGATGCAGATAAAGGCTTAAAGGCTACTGCAATTCTGTCCTAATGACACTCAATATCCTCTTCCTGAGAAACTCCAAATACATTTAACCCTAATAAACAGCAGGACTTTATGTCAACGGAAGACTAGAAATGAGTGGCAGAGAGTACACATCATAAAATGTTATCAGTTAACAAATTCCAGAAGAAATCTTTCAAGAATGAGTTTATATCTAAATCGGTTATTTATTAAAAGCAGCACTCAAGAACTGAGAGCTACTTTTACAATATGAAGATCTTCTTGGCAAATATTCAGGATCATGCTAACACAAACAAGACTGATATATTACAGAAGATATTCCTCTATGAGTGACAAAAATGACCAACAGAATGTTTAACATTGTTCATTCGGGGATGAGAAGGATGTCAAATTTATTTTAAAAGTTCTGATACATTATAAATCCCTAGCTCATAACTGTTATTGGATTCCATAATAAAAGGTGTTAAGATTAAACTATGTGTAACGTTTTTGCAACATACCACAAAAACAGGTCTCATAACATAAGCTCATACCATGGCTGCAGACAGATAAAGATTGTACATCAGCACAGTGCAGTTAGGCTAGTTAGATCTAAGTTTTACTCTTTGCAAATACAGAAACAAACTGCATCTGTATTCAGGCAGATGTGGGGAAAAAAAAAATACAGGATAAGACTTGTTCCTGAAATTTAATATGGGGGAAACTGGAATAAAGAGAGTCATAAAAAATGAAAAGGATTTGCTTCTTGAATCAATCCAGATTACCAGATGCTAGCTAGGGAGGGTGGGGAGAAGGAGGAAGAGGAAAGAAAGTAGGATCCCACAAATACAGAGAAAGAGGGAATCAAACTATCACGTCAAGTCCTTGCAGAACTTTAGAAATCTAACAGAAAGGTTAAGACAGAGCTACAACAGGAGGAATAATGCTGTGCCTCTACACAGACAACAAGTAAAACTACACAGAATGCTATGAGAAAAGTATAGAAAGGTAAGAAATTGGGCAACTTGTCTGGCAAGGCAAGCTATAGAAATTTTTTTTGTAAAAACATCTTTTTTCACAACTTAGTAATGTTGCAGTACATGCTTCTCACATTCTACACAGGATGCGGGACTCCCAAGAGAATTACTGGAAAATTTCTTGTCTTCTGTACATGTTCTTGATGGCGAGGCATGAGTACAGACAAAATTTTGTGGGGTTTATCTCATAAGAATACTGCACTATACAATGAGGGATAGATAGCTCATCAACATGTTTCTGGTAAAAACTGGGAGAAAAAAATATCTGGATTGCACTGCCAAGTATTCTTAACTGTCTTATAAATGCCACTAACTCAAATGATAAGAGATTCTGGAACACCATTTCATTGAAAGAATCAACTCAAAAATTGTTTCTTTGAGGCCCATTTTTTCATTATTTAAATTGATGGGACTATATTTCACAGAAAGGGACAGTTTAGTTAAATATATTTGTTGTTGTACTTTAACACAAACATTTGTTCTAAATGCTTGGAAAACTCTCTTTGCATTGAACAAAAATTTGTTTGGTCGAATACAGTTTCCCTAGAAAATTCAGTGACTCAGAGCTACATCACATTAGCTGACTACCTGTGCTCTAAACACGCATAAAATTCTATATTATATGACAGCAAATATTGACTGGGTATCAAGTCTGTACCTTACCTAATACTGTAGTCAGAGGCAGGGGAAACACATGGCAGACATCAGACATGCACACATTCTATTCAGAGAATGACTTGAATCCAGCCCAAAAGAGTAACAGAAGCAGCCTGCAAAGCTACGAAACAATCCCAACGGTGCAAATATGGATTCTATTATATTGTCGTAGATGTTACAGAATCGAATAAATAAAAAGCATGCAATCAAACCTGCAACCGTGAATACAGGAACAGAAAACAGTTTAGCAGAGGGATACTTCTGACAAGCATGACTACACAGACAGTTACCTGCTCACAGACAGTGAGGTGCGCCTACTTAAAAGGGAGCATGTGTAAACATTTTTGTACCACATATAATACTAATGTACGACAGCTTAAGTGTACAGATCTTCTTAACTGACTCCCTGCCTGCCTGACATCATGCAAAATTACCCACTGATGCCTGGAACTTCTGACCACCTGGCAGCTTCCTAACACCTCCAATTACATAACTGTGCTGTTTCACAGTCAAAGTTTTCTCACCTAATTCTAGCAAATCTTCAGTATTATTTCCACCTTGATAAATACTTCACATGAAGAAGTATCATCTGGAGAAATAGCTAAGTGAGGCAAACTTCATTTTAATCTTTGCTACTGAATAAAATGCAACTTTCATGAGCTTCATAAATCTCATCACTGAAGTGTCTCTGTCTTATTCTAGCTCTTGGCATTCTATGAAATTTTTGCACAGATCTTATAAAGCAAGTTAAACCTAGAAGGTTTAACCTTCAGTTAAACCTAGAAGGTTTAAGACCTCATAAGGTCTTATGAGAACCTGGTGGTTCTCATAAGAATTTGAGTTAAACCTAGAAGGTTTAACTCAAATTCTTATGAGAACCACCAGGTTGTCTGCTACCAAAGTTCAATGCAGTCTATGTATTCAGATAATATGCAGGTTGTGCTGGCTGGTGTTAGTGGAAAAGCAGGCTGATTTTGATTTAACATAAGAAACTGCTGACAGACAAATGCAGAATGGCAGCAAAACAGATGATTAGTGATAGAAGACTGGTTAGTTCTGCATCTGCAACTTCTCTTCCTCTTGGCAATGGAGGAAGAAAGAGAAGAGTATCAATACTGTTCACCTTCTTTACTGAAAGGTAAACCTGGAAAAAATATTTATGTGACAGTGCTGAAGACACCCCAAGAGAAAAAGACATCAAGAACAAGGATAACTGAACTTGATCAAGCCAGTGAGTGTAGTAGTAACTATGACTGTCCTACAGATGAAACACAGTAATCTCAATGGAGACTTCTGCCTTCAGTGCGCATCTCTTGCAGCAGCCTTGGGAAGAGGTCACCATACACATATGAACAATCTGCTAACAGAAAACTAATCATTCGGTCATGTATTGCTCACACTTGCTATTCTTCCTGCTGCTGCTCCCTTCTGCCACTTCATAACAATAGCCAGAATTAAAAAAAGCAGCAAGGAGGACTGGGTAACCAAAGGGAGTCCAAACTGAAGATTACCAGTTGCAGTATAGCTGTCTAGACATGTGACAGTGTGGACAGTTTGGCCCAGGGAGACTTTCTGAAAAACAATAGTTTATTTACAAAGGTACAAAGTCAAATGACACAAATATTTCTGCAGACTCACCACCTCTTCTCAAAGTTGTACTAGGTAGGTCGCTACCCTCAGCCAAGATGGGGACCAAATTTGGAGAGAAACCAACTCCCTTCAGAATTAAGTTACTTGTCGTGGACAGAGGAAATATTAATTCTTCTTTCTATCTCATCTGGCTTGTGTGTACTCAAGGCAGGGGCACCAACTTCCAACGCTACAGAGCATACAAAAGTGGACAAACAGATGCAGCACTGCACGAACATGCCATTGATCTAGCTAAGTTCTAGCTCTGGAGCTGAAGTGGCATAAGATGGATGCCTCAGTGAGATGCTGTGGCTGCAATCATCATTTCAAATCAGAAGTCAGCTTAGATCTTGAAAATTAGAACTCTGTATTTAAACTGCAGAGGTCACAGCCTTTTAACTTCCTTGCATTGGAGGAAAGCCGAATTGCTAGCATAGGCAAGAGTGTAACATAAAATAAAAATTTTAATTGACTATATACCTCATTAATTATAAGAACACTAATTGGGACTATTTTGAACTCGCCACAGAAGTCAAAAAATAAATCCTTAAAAAGAAGAGTAGAAAGGAAAGTGATAGTTACGTTTTTTACATACATGTATTTTGGTATTAATATCCTCATTTTTTCCTCCTCTGCGTCTGTCATACCTGTCTCCAAATGCAGTGAGAGAGTATTAATTACTTCAATCAGTTGAAATATCAATGTGTTTTATACCTTCTACAGTAAGACCAAGGTACTTGATGGTATTAAAAGGAGGGAAGTGAAAACACCGTTGTTATAAATAACAATTTTCATCATTTGTAAAGATTGTTTTTCCTTCTTTGGAAGTATACTCAGTGCAAATTTCACATGAAAAATGTAAATACTTCTAACTCGGATGACTGCTTGCAAAAGAAGCTGAAGCATAATCTTGGCCTCTAGTGAACATTTTCAAAATTCCAAATATGGGAACCAGAAAAAAAAAATAGCTACAGTTGTCAGAATACGAAATGGCATAGTCTTCACCTAATATTAAAAACAGTGAGAGCAATTATGTAAATCAATAGTCAGAGTAAATAGTTAATGATGCACCTACTGAGAATGATTTGCATACCACAAAAGTACTAGGACTATGCTGAGATCATATAAATCAGACACTACAGACAGCTTTGCTGATCACTATAGTCCAAGTAGTAATTGCCAAATTTAGCCCAATAGTACAGCCTTAGTCCTTGAAAATAAACTTATTGAGACAATCTCTTTTCAGGGCAATTATAATTTAAGGAATATCCAGGCTTGTCAGGATTTTTTCTCTCCCTCAGAAAAGTTTACCTGAACACATTTTTCCATAGATGACAGAAAATTTCTGCTTGTTACTGACTTGCTCAGCATTTGTCATGAATATTTATCTTCCATAATTTTGCTAAAAATATTGTTTAAAAATATGAGGATCCCAAAAGATCCGAATGTGAGAAAAGTCTGTGCAAGAATGCACAGAATTCTGCAGTGCTCATCCCAAGAAATAACATATTCAAACAGTATAGATATGCAAGATGTTCTACAAATGTGACATCAAATAACATCCTTCAAATTTAATATAATAGTATTTGTCTTGCCAAAAATGTAGGTGAGTCAGACTGTGCTAGCAGAAGAACTTCTTAATCAGTGTAATGCGCTGTTGTCATCTTAGCTTTCTGAAATAACAAGGTGACACAAAGAGAAGTTAGAGGAGACACTGTAGAAAAATAATTACTCAACTTCTATGCAGCAAAGAAGCTGGGAGCTTTTTCATATTTTTTTGGCCAGTAGCTTCAAAGCAATTCTTTGAGAAAAAGTCACAGGAACAGTATGAGCGTCTTGACTCCAAGGCAGCTAAGAGGTTTAGACCTTCAACAAGCTTTATAGTAATGCTTAGGCATCAACAGATACAGACATGCAGATGACACATGTAGGTGTCATTGTTAGGTACCAAAGCACTCTTGTAAATCAAACTCCATTAAACATTTTCATCCTATTATTGTCCACAAAGTCTAAAAAACATTTAAATCCAATATCATAGTATCTACTTTAAGATCTGGAGATTAATTTTAATTGTAGAAGAACTCATGAACCTCAACACAAGATCCTTTTACTATATTAAGAGGCACCACATACATGAGTGTTTACAAAGTGTTACATTTAAAAAAAAAAAAAAAGATGGCTAAATACCCCATCATAAGAAACAGATACTTGTTTTTTCTGCTAAAACTGCTTGTTTTAAGGTTCTTTATACTCCAAATTTCACAATCTGTTTTCTTACTTCCTTCATTTAAAAATGATGGGAAGAGTGAGCTAACTACTCACTACATGGCTGCTGCCTCAGGTTTTGGATATTCAGATTTTCAGACCACAGATGAAGTGCCCACAAAACATTTTCATTGTTTTCTCAAGACTTCACAAACCTGCTTTAATCATGCATTTATCAGGAGGTAACAGACATTGAACTTTGTAAATTCCTCGTATATATATATTTTTAAGTAAACAACAGTTTCACTTGAACACCCACAATAGATATCAGATAACAGAGAACAATTAAAAAGTATAGCTAAGCATAAGGTACCATCAGTTATTGCAGGCATCAAAGAATCTAGGCTTCTGTTGTCTTGACTAGTAACATTATGTTAGTAATAAAGCAACACACTACCTCTAGATTTTGATCCCCTTTTTTAATAAAACAATAATCAATATGGAAATACACACCTGAAAGCCAACATAGTTTGCTTTTGTGCAAGCAGCCTCTAAAAAAAAAAAAAAATTCATAACCGCATCCAAAACAATCCTTTAAAAAGTTGGACTGCTGTGAGAACATGGAGGAAAAAGAGTATGTTAAGTTAAACAGACATTCTACCATCTCACAAAAACATGAAAGCACTCCAAGGATGATTAGGCCAGGCTGGATGGGACCAGCAACCTGGTCTAGAGGGAGGTGCCCCCACCCACGGCAGGGGGGTTGGAACCAGATGATCTTTAAGGTCCCTTCCAACCCAAGCCATTCTATGATTCTATGAATACTGCTTACTGTTTTAGCTACCAAAAGTAGAGAATAGCAATTCTTAAACATGGATACTGAAACACAGAGGTGAATACATGTCTTAAATATTGTACTGCTAAAAATTACAAAATGTATTGAATCTTTAGGACAGTCCAGCATATAGATTTTTAAAATGTATAAATTTTTATCTTCAAGACTATTCAAAACAATAAAACCACGCTTACAGCTAAAAAGATACACAAGCCTTTTCAATGTTACGCAGTAACACTTTCTTATTTTACTAATGCAGTGCAAATTCATTACGAATTCATTTTATTTTTACTACCTATTTTGAAGAAAGACAACCAAAGCAATTAATTTCAGCTGTACTGAAGATGACACCTACTTAAGTGAATGATATATACCTAAACGACCATGCAGTAGTAACAAAGAAATTGTTAACAACTGAAAAATACCTCAGGGCTATCTGTTCTGATTCATACTAACAGCGAACAGATGTCATGTCAGCCAAGTGGAAGAGTCATAGTACAGTCCTCCACGGAAGAGTGTTAACAGGAATTATTTTCTCTTTTGGTGTTGCGTGTTTTTACAGGTTGCTGAGGGCATAACTTAAAAGCAGTATGAAAATAAAACTCTAACCTCGTCGACTATTTTTAAGTTTATCTCATGTGCAAGGAAATGGAAAATTGTATTTTCATCTTTTTGAACTTTTTTGGATAATGCATCTCTTACAACCTGACTCAAAAAGTTTTATCATTTCATAGTTCCAGGTTGGACACAGACAGAACTCTGAAATTAAATAAAATAAATTTGTGCATGTTTGAAGATGCTGCTTTTTGAAGTGATGCTTCCAGCCATTTGAGAATACTGTACTGTCATATCAAATGCTTATTTTCCTCTAACTTTTAAAGCATGATCTGAAGTGCAACTCAATAGAACTGAATGCAAACAGAAATTATTTGTATCATGTGTCTTTGAGATGTAGAGACCTACAGCCCTTCAGTTTTACACTGCCAGCAAGGATTGTCTGTTACACTTCTGTAGAAGTAATTTTAGATTTATCAGCCTGCCAAAACCATAATGTTTTTGAAAGTTCAAAGCAAAGTAGTATATAGCATGCAGGTTCACCACAATACAAATGAAATGAACAGGCATTTAAGAGGACATTTTTAGATAAAACTATACGAATTCTCTATTTTACTCAAAGATGCAGTTGACTACAACTTAACCAGTGGTCCATAAAACATGTGGCTGAGGATTTGAAATCCTCCCATCTCAAACATCATTGAAGTCTGGACACGTTTAGTAAATGTAACATATGGGAAATTAGAACACTTTCCTACATGAATGGAGTCTTAGATTATTCAAACCTATTCAAAAGGCATCTAGCACAAAGCATCATCAGCCACCACCTACTAGTACTCAGCCAAAATTGCATCAGTGTTTATGCTAGAGCAGAAAAGCACTCCTCAGATCTCTCTCCACTACCTACGACAACATTCTGCTCTGCGCGACCATGTCAGAGGCATCCTGAGCTGCTCAAACCCACCTCATAAAGTCATGACGTATTTATTGCTGTGTTTTGGTAAACCACTTTGCACACAATACTGCATGGCCATCTGACTTACAAGACCACAAAGAAAGCATGGGGCCACATGCTGCTTCCTCTAGCTACACCAGGAGCTAGCTGAAGCCAGCAGATGTACCTCCACATCCTGCACTCATAACTTATCTTTGAATGTTTATTAACCTGTGTACCATCTTGTATTTTGAATTCACTATTCACTTTAATATAGTTCTGTCCAGTTAAAGATGTATTACTTCCATTAAAATTGTATGTAGAGTATTTTGTTTTCTCACCGTGAAGTCTTTTTCCGGTGCCTTACCATTTTCTAAAACAACACCCTTTTGAGTTGCAGTATTTTGAAACAGCAAGTTTCAAAAAAGTCCAGTACCAAATCATGAAAACTTTACTACACCAAATAGTCTCACTAATATGCTCCACGTCACATTTTGCCTCTCCTGTATTCATTCCTTTTTTCATTTTATTGAAGTTTCAGTAAAATAAATTTAAGGACTTTCAGAACAAATTTTATGAAAAAGTTTATGTCCCAAAATGGCAGCAGGATCAAGGAAGGAGAACTGCACCCAGTCATTTAACAAACAAGCAAACAAACAAACAAACAACAAAAACCTCTGCACTCTCAAATATGTCACTATCAAATCTGGGCCTTCAACTTTATACACATTGTTACAGAGTACAAGGCTACCCTACCCATTATTTGATCTTTTGTGTATAAATTTAAAATATAGTATATAGTTATGCTATTAAAGCCTGTTTTATAGGATACAAAATACATTCATAAGGATTAAGAATATGCATTAGGAAGGAGAATCAAGCATTATTCATCATACTGCCCCATTTGTAGGACTATAGTCCTTTGTGACAAAATGTGTATTAGACTAGAGACAAGAAATCATGATCTGTCACCTTAATCATGTCACCACATGCTACTGTACAGCAACAAATTCACTACGTTTATGATATTGGGAATATCCCCTAAAGCAAAATTTTACATTTAGCCACTGAGAGCACATCTACATGCAACACTGTGATTAAAAATTCTATTTTAACACAAGCAAGACACACTTAAATTACATCCTAGCTCTTTAAGTGCTTGACATAGCAACCTTACTGCTTTGAAATACATGGTGTTTCTTTGCTTTATATATATGCTTTTAATTCAGTCCAGAATGGAAATCATTTTAGAAAGAAAACTAATTCAGTAGTTCTCAGAATTAAATTTCACTGAACAATGTCAGAAGGATGTCCAATTAAGTACACTCAGTTGTTTCCTTTCACTGTACTGACAGCAATTTAGCAACATACCATGATAACTGCATCTAGTGTAGAGCTTGAAAGAAGAAAAAGCAAAACAAAACAAAATGCAAGCCTTGTCACACAGGTTTTTCCCAGAGGTTGGTAGCAACTGAACACTGCCACCAGAGAGCAAAACACCATACTGGAAGTTACCTCTAGACTTCTATCCACAGGTGTCAGAGCTATAGAATCACTCCAGCCCACAACAGGACCATGACAATTAGTTTTACCACATCCTTAACTCTGAATTCCTGTTACACTATACTACATAATTTTTCCATCGCTCTTCTAGTCACATTGCCCTGTTAATTTCCTAGACCTATAAAGTGACGTATAACTTTCCTAGACCTAAAGTGACGTATAACGGCAGGCTTAATGGCATGCTTGTTGTTTTTTTGAGTATGTATCTCCCCTCAAAGGTTCCACTTATTACTATATCATACATAAATGTAAAAAGAAGCTACATCGATTTTTGAAACACTTTTATATCTTCAGGCCAGACAACTTACATTATTAGTCATATTATTCGACCACATTTCATTATATGGTCTTTTTCTGTAATAGAGTTTATGCTGAAGGAATTTTTTCATTGAGAGATATAAAAAAGAGGCAATCTGTAACAAAAGAGAGTAATCCCTTAAATTTCTTACTGTCCTCAGAAGTGTACACTTTCACAGCAGAGTCTTCATTTCATTCTTCTGTTTCACCACACTCTACCGAAGGGTTACTACTATAGCGAGTGCAGTTTGTACAGCTACTGCACTGTCTGTTTCTATTTCAGGAGATTATGTATAACTCTGTCCTATAGTAGATCTAACAGAAATGAAATTAACCAGAGTAATTCTCCATAACTAAACTACATTCAATCAACAGGGGGTTTCTCATAGCCTACTACATCCTTTTCAAAATATTTTAAAATGTTAATTTATTTGGATATATTTTTGCATACTGCTGTTGTCTTCAAACAAGAAAGTGATCAGAATAGACAGACCAACTTCGAAATAACTTCCAACTTGCAAGAGGCTTAAAAAAAGATATTAAAGAACTTCGTTCAGTAGGGTCATCTCTTAAAACACTGGAGGCTAAAACTTTCAAAAGTTTGAAGTACACAGCAGCAGGAAGTACAAGAATCATCTCTCTCCTTCCATGTGTTTACAGTTACACAAAATTACTTATGATAAATTTCATATGGAGAGTAATTTATGTTCAGTATTTTATAATATATATATGTATGTATATATACACATTTTCATTCATTTCATTAAAAAAAAAAAAATCCAGCATTGCCACCCTTTTTTGCTGTGAGAGCATTCACCTGTTCCACCTTCTCCAGTCCAACGTCGCTACAAAGGCTTAAGACAAAGACGGCATCCTCATACTGCACAGGACGTGTCCAAACCACCAAACCAGCCCAGCCCAGAGAGCTTCAGGACTTTGGCACCAGCTGAGGACAGCCAACATGTCACCTAACAGGTCAACATAACTATTCCTACAAGTCCAGGGCAGCTAATCAGCCACCACAGCACAACAGCATGAAGGTTTATAAAGTTTACTGAGGAGAATATATTACTCACAGCATGCAGTAACAATGAAAAATTTCCTGTGGTAAAGAAGTCAAATCACTCATCTGAACTGAAGAAAGCAACACCTGGAATTTGCAGTGTCCACCTGGGGCATATAATGACATGAATAACAATTAAGCAGCTTCAAACAATTTAAAAGTAGTTCAGCTTTCAAAACCTAAATGTAATTTGATGTGCTCCTTGAAAAAGCTTCAAGCATAAACTCTTTTGGTAATCCCATTCCAAGTAATTAGTAAGTCTTAACAACATGCTGAATACACACAAAACTCAAATTTTCAGTAAAACTGCTGTTTTCTGCACTGAAAGGCCTTCTTATTCTTCACTTCCTCAGACTATTTTTTAATATCCATAAATATATTAAAGAAACACTGAGAAATTTCCATAAAAAGTCAATCTAACTTATTTACAGTCAGTTTTTCTTGCTCACTCACCCCTTCAAAGTCTTGTAAGAGTCTGGAATTAAGCTGAAACAGATTTCAACTTACACAACATATCATTGTTCTAAATTATGTCTAAAATTGGTTTGCTGTTAAAAAAGAAAAAAGAAAAAAAAAAGAAAAAAAAGAAATTATTTGGAAACAAACAAAAAAACTACCTTTAGAGAACCAGAATAGGCAAGTGAAGTTTCTCCACATGTATCATAAAACCATGTACGCACATATTTAATGTTCAAAGATTTTGGTCCTGTAACGAGAAAAGTATATTTCTATTGAACTGTCCTGCACACACAGTTTTCTGTGTGTTTGTATCATGCAGTAGATATGATTAGAAATATCCAGACATTCTTGAATCTTTCAGTGACACAAGCTATATTAATATTTCCCTCCAAGTAGTAAATTGTAAAGCTTTACTAAAGGTACACATGCTTCCCCTGTGACAAGAGCCAAGGAAATACTCAGACAAAAATAGTACACTTGGGATCATACCAAGAGGATTAAAGAATGAGAAGAGGGGAAAATAACAACAACAAAAAAATACCACAAGAACAACAACAAGGCTGCTGAGATGAAATTTAAAGTTGATTACATTTCTTTCATAAGAAAATGTAACATTTGCCATGTTCTCTTATAGGTAAAAAACTGTTTTAGATTAAGAGTTAACCTTCCTATGAAAGAAAGGAAGGATATCCATTTCTATTGCAAAACTGCAAGTTTGTGTTTTTTCCTGGTTTAAATCCAGCAAAGTCTGCTGGCCCACTTTCTTCAGCTAACCTCAACTCTGGTGCAATCAGTAGAAAATAAAAACCCACATGTCTTTTAAAAACAGACAACAGCTATTAGTCTTATATGTGATCATCAATACTATAAGACCACAACCCTTAACTGTAAATACATATTTACTACCGTCATTACAGAATTTCATTCAGATGTCAACTGTGCACTTTCATTTTTAATGCATTTGAGCCTGCTGTATATATATTGACAATTTGTGTTTGCTAATTGTAACATATTTTACAACATACTCCATCCTAATAATCTCATAAACCAAATAAACTTCTTCCCTATCCTAGGACAGAAAAAAGGCTACAAAAGGGCAGAAAAGTCACCTTACCAAGGCTTTATGACTTAAGGCCAAATGGACAAAGAAAAGCCCTTGTTCAACTTCTTACAGACAGAACATTGCTGCAATTTGGTATATTACCAAAGTAAGCAAGTCACAGAGTTTGTATAATTAATTTTTCCTTAGTAAAAATTAGCAAAATTTGAGATACAAATATGAAACAAGAAGTCTCAGTGGCGTATTCGAGCATTTGAAAGGTACTGTAATCCTATTTTATGCCTGCACCAAGTTTACAAATATGAAAATGAAATGGCCAATCAATACAACAAAACAATACATGCCATTTAAAACTATAGTCAAAAGTTAGATGTATGGTTTTTTTTGTATGGTTTTTACAAGGCTCCACTCTGATTAAAAACAGGATTTAAGCCACTGACATATCATTCTGCCTTTCTCAACCTTAAGTCACATTTATTTTTTTGTTCTACTTTTGGTATACGAATACCAAAAACTCAATTTTTCTAAATGTTTTGGGAAATCTTGCTCCCATAAGTTTACTATTGTAAAGAGCTAGAAATGTGGTAAACAACCTATTTTTTCCACTGTTTTGTCTTCAAGTAAATTCCTGGTTTGGCCCATAGCTACTTTTTGTAAGGGTAAATGTGCTTCAGGAAACATATCTATTACCAAACAGCATGGTGTGATAATTAGAAGTCATCCAAACTTGCAAAAGTTGAGATTGGTGTGATGACACATCACCCAAACGATTTGTAACGTGGACAGATCTCCCAAGCACCAGACAGCATCCTAGATTAATTACTGGCAAGGGTCAGCATCTTCTTATCCTTTTGGTACAAATCCAAATAGTTCCTATATACACAAATTGTTGTCCAGTCAAGATAATTCCCCAAATTCTGTAATTGTAGATTGATATGACATCAAATTAAAAAAATAGTATTCTTGAGTATTTAATGGGAAAAAATTAAAACATTGTAGAGGCAACAACATTCTGCTGAGATGTACATACTTAACATTACTACTGCCAGCAACGCCTGAAAGAATAGGCAAAAGCTTTTATATTCTTCAATATTAAAGAATTTAAACTACTAAAATAGGATTAATATTCAGTTGTTAAAATTATACATTCAAAATAATTAATTTGCCTTCCTTTAAGGTCTGGTCACAGTAAATAAAGCAGAGAAATACATATTATTAGGCCAGTAAGCAATCATCTTTCCTTTGTCAAGGAATAAAAAGAGATGCTATCTAGACACTATGAAAACTAACATCAGTGACCTACAATACTTAGTTCCTACTTTTTACTGGTTGAATAATAAATGCCAACCTTGCATTTGTAACCCATAGAATAGACCTTTCCCATCTACTTAGTATTTTTACTATTGACAAAAAAAGTACATATTTTTGCACACTTTTTCTACACATTACTTAACCGAGAGTATTTCCCTTCAAACAGTATTACAATCCAAGCTTCCTGAAGTTTCTTACTGTTTTATTGTTCTCCCCATTCATCCAGCTCTGGCACAAAGAGTCGCATACAGTCAAAAGTGCTTTTCACGCTTGATTAATTTACTCCCTACAGTCATATCATTACTCTGTATACAAGCTGATAGCCACAACACAATTTTTTCCATCTTAAACCTCTGCTGTAGACCCCACAGACCTGAACACCTTCACCAAGCCTCAATCCCCTGAAGTACCAGAGTAGTGTTTTACTGCTGTCCAATATTATTTACCGGACAAGGAAACTAACATTGCATCGTTTTAGTTACCCTCTACATATGCACTTAAATTGCCATGTTGAAAGCCAGTGGCCAAATAAATCCACCTTGCTTTAGATATTTGTCAGAGACTGGAAATTACCATTACAAGATCAAAACCATTTTTAGCATTGATTTTAGAATAAATATGCTTTCTGGAAATGCAGAGAAACCACATTAAACCATCCTAATCGAATACAAACATTGTAATTTTTATTCAAAGAATGCAAATTCTAACTTATCAACCTGCTTCCATGTGAATTACATCATCTGCTGTAGCTTGACAGCTCATGAAGCAGCTAATGCCCAGTATATTAATAACATAAAAGCATATTCTAAAAAGACTAGCAATTAATTAGGCAATTCAAAACTTCAAGAACATGTCAAGCATGACAAAAACAATCAGCTTTGATAGAAGGTAGAAAAATAAAAGAAGAAAACAATTCTTGGAAATTAAGAGTTAATCAAAATCTGTTTCCAGTCCCTTTTCATATTCCCACACCCGTTTCTAGCCTGAAACTGATATTAACAAACAGTATTTTAATCCTGACATTCACAATTAGACAGGTTTTTATTCAAAAACTAGGTATACTTTTTTTTAACAAACACAGTTCCAGGAAAAAAATAAAAAAATAAAAATAAAAAAGAACTGATGCATGGAGACTTTATTAGGTGCTTAGATTAGTTTATGTTCTGATATTACAGATGTTTAATGAAGTTACTATTCTGTTAGAATCAGCAAATGTAAAAAATCAGCCTGCAATTTTCAACACATCTCACACCCACTTTTCTTCAGGAGCTGACTATCTGAGATACTACACAAGCAGAGCTGGTTCAAAGACTATTATGTTCCACTTCAGAGTTACCTTAGGAGGGTGATGTCATACACACTTGGACCCCAAGTGAACTTGCTTAAGGTCTCAAGTTGCACCAGGGGAGCTTTAGATTGGGTATTAGGAAGAATTTCTTCACAGAGAGGGTGATCAAGCCTTGGAACGGGCTGCCCAGGGAAGTGGCGGAGTCCCCATCCCTGGAGGCATTTAACAGATGGATAGACATGGCACTAAGGGATGTGGTTTAGTGATAGGGCTTAGTAGGTCAGGCTGACAGTTGGACTTGATGATCTGGAAGGCCTTTTCCAACATAGATGATTCTATAATTCCACGATCTCACCAACATCTGAGATGCCCTGTTTCTTCCCCATTCTTCCAAAGCATCCTCTGTTCACAGACATGTTGATTTTCTACAGGGGCCTAGCAGACCACCCAGCCCAACCTCTGGCTTGAAGTGCAGCTTGCAAACCTCCCTCCGCGGCAGGGACAACTCCCTGTGGAACCTGTCACTATTGCCGTGCCCTCTTAATGTCCAACCTGAAGATCACAAGCCACAGTTTAAAATAGAATAAGATAGTTCTGTTGGAAGGGATCTAGTCCAACTGCCTGACCACTTCAGGACTAACCAAAAGTTAAAGCGTGTTATTCAGGGGCATTATCCAAATGCCTTTTGAACAATAACAGGCATGGGGCATCAACCATCTCTCTAGGATGCCTGTTCCAGTCACTGACCACCCTCACGGTAAAGAAACTTTTCCTAATGTCCAGTCTGAACCTCCTCTCCCTGGTGCAGCTTTGTGCTGTTCCTTCATGTTCTATAATTGGTTATCAGGGAGAAGAGACTGGCACCTCCCTTTCCATTTCCCCTCCTCAGGAAGTTGTAGAGAGCCATGAGGTCACATCTTAGCCTTCTTTTCTCAAGACTAGACAACCCAAGTAACCTCAGCCTCTCCTACAGGACATGCCTGCCAGCCCTTTTACTGGCTTTGTTGCCCTCCTCTGGACACTTTCAAGTACCTTAACATCCTTTTTATGTTGTGGAGCCCAGAACTGCATACAATATTCAAGGTGATGCTGCACCAACACTCAATATAGCTGAAAAATCACCTCTTTGGACAAGCTGGCTATGCTATGTTTAATGCATCCCAAACACATTGTGACAGCTGTCCCCTTCTTATATTGCCTAGAGCTATTGAGAAGAGTTCACCTACATCATCTGTGTAACTGCTCTTCTAGTATCTGTAAGCTACTATTATATTTCCCGTTAAAATTAGACATCATCCTTCCAGCATGGAATAGAGGGTAATAAATTTTCCCCCAGTCTACTGACCGTGCTCTTCCTAATGTAGACCAGTATGTGGCTTGTGTAATTTGCAATGGGAGCACACTTTTGGCTCAACTTGGCATCCCGTAGAAACCTCAAATCTTTTTCTGGCTCCTCCTCATCCATACCCTTCCCAGCCTGTACTGATGGACCGGGCAATTTCACCACATGTGCTGAACTCTGCAATATTTCTTCCTTATGAAGTTCATGAAGTTTCTGAAGGCCCAGTCTTCAGTTGTTGCAAGGCAAACTACATTTCTCCTTAAAATTGTGCTGTACTGCACCTCTCCTTCCATCTGTGTCACCCCCTCGTAGAATCATCATAAAATGGCTTGTGTTGGAAGTGACCTTAAAGATCATCTGGTTCCAACTCTCCTGCCATTGGCAGGGATGCCACCCACTAGACCAGGTTGCTCAAAGCCCCATCCAACTGGGCCTTAAACAATTCCAGGGATGGGGCATCCACAGCTTCTCTGGGCAACCTGTTCCACTGCCTCACCACCCTCATAGTAAAGAATTTCTTCCTTTTATGTAATCTAAATCTACGCTCTTTCAGTTTAAAAACATCACCGCTGTCCTATCACTACACTCCCTGATAAAGTCCCTCTCCTGTTTTCTTGTAGGCCCCCTTTAGGTACTGGAAGGCCACTATAAGGTCCCCCCGGAACCTTTTCTTCTCCAGGCTGAACAACACCAACTCTCTCAGCCTGTCTTCATAGGAGATGTGTTACAGCCCTCTGATCATCCTCACGGCCCTCCCCTGGACTTGCTCTAATAGGTCCATGTCCTTCTTACACTGGGGGCCCCAGAGCTGAACACAGCACTCCAGGTGGGGTCTCACAGGAGCAGAGTAGAGGGGGAGAATCACCTCCCTCGACCTTCTGGCCACGCTTCTTTTGATGCAGCCCAGGATAGGGTTGGCTTTCTGGGCTGCAAGCACACATTGCTCGCTCATGTTGAGCTTCTCATCAACTAACACCCCCAAGTCCTTCTCCTCAGAACTGCTCTCAATCCATTTTCCACCCAGCCTGTATTTGTGCTTGGGATTGCCCCAGCCCAGGGGCAGGACCTTGCACTTGGCCTTGCTGAACTTCATGACATTTGAATGGGCCCATCTCTCAAGCCTGTCCATGTCCCTCTGGATGGCATCCCTTCCCTCCAGCATGTCAACTGCACCACACAGCTTGGTATCATTGGCAAACACACTGAGGATGCATTCAATCCCACTGTCCATATCACCAATAAAGATGTTAAACAGTGCTGGTCCCAATACTCATCACTGGTCTCCACCTGGACATCAAGCCATTGACCACAACTCTTTGAGTGCGATGCAGTGCACTCAAATGCAATGTTCCCTGCTAACTTGTGAAGGGTACCTTCTTCGTTTCTTTCTCAGCAACCAGGCTCTTGGTAAAGATACCAAACAGTACTGCATCCACTATTGGACACCTTGGGTACACCAATTTTCACCAGACACTAACGAGACATTGAACCATCACTTACTACCCTGGAGGTCCAGCAAGCCAGGTGTTTTCTGGGCTACCTAGCACTCTGTTCATCAAGCCTATACTTCTCCAGCTTACAAATGAGAATGACTCTGAAGCGTCAAGCAGCCTTCTGAAGTGAGAGTACACTCAACAAAGCACTCTCACCTCATTCACAAAGCCTCATGAAGGCAATGAGGCTGGTCAAGCATTACCTGCATGAATAACACCACCTCTGCTTGACAACCATCTTTTCCTTTGGATGTTTTCTTCACTATTTGCCTCTTGTAGGGAAAGTACTGCAGTCATCCATGAGGGTTCAAGCAGTCTTAGTAGTGTGAAACACCTGCTCATCCCCACACAACCGGAGAACTCCTTCCTGCTGTGCACACCTTGTAAATTCAGTTATGTCTGGTTTTTGTTTGTTTGTTTGTTTGTTTTGTAGCTTTTATATTTAGCACATCTATACATAGCACACAAGTAAAGAGACTACTCAAAAATCACAAAAAGCTATTTAACACTAAAGGAAAGCAAAAAGAATGCCTCCAGGGAAAACATTTCAGGCTTACTTTCAAAAGAGGTAATGACTAGTGCGTAAGACACAGAATATTAAAGATTACTATTCAAATGGTAGTGACACCTTTTTGAATTCATAGCCATTACAATGTAATTTTCATTAGCAAATACCTGAGCTACTGATGCTATTTAAATGAGGCATGAGCAATTAAAAAAAAAAAAAGGAAACCAAAATTGTGACAAAACTAAACTTGTAAAAGGATCAAATTAATAGAATTACTGAAACCTTGTTTTGTTTTGTTTTTTTTTAATTAAAAATGCTTTTTTTCAGAACTCCAAATGCAAAAGCATTTTTTACAGTTTGTGTTAAGATTGCCTGAAACCATTTCACCACTGGGAGAAAACATAATACAAAGATTATCGTTGTTATTGTTTTCATCATGTGGTTTTACCGTATTTTCTGCAATAATAATGAATCATCTCACTTCAAACCAAATATATAGTGTTTTTTCTGATCTATCCTGCTCTTCTGTCTTACTAATGAACTGAAATCACTTTATATACGCAAATGAATGCAAGATACGTTTATAGCCAAGAGCTTAGAAGACATTATAAATAACATGCTTTGAAACTAATTTAAATATTGACTGCCTTTTGGGAACAAAGAGGGCTGCTCCACAAACATGGTTGCATTCTGATTTAGACAAAGCAAGTTATTTGCACTTGGAATTACTCTCTGAACATAAGAATATTATCATAAAGGACATTTCCAGCCTGTGTTGGAGATCTTCCAAAACTTTTTTTTTTCCACTTTTGAAATTTTCTTATATTTCCATCTTCTCCAGTAACAACACGAGAAAACTAAAAATGTATCAAAAGCATATGTATTAATGTATTCCTTCATTTTAAAAATGCTAGTTAAGAAGTGGGTTTTTTTCACAGCTATAACGTAACTGATAAGAGAAAGCACAGTGCATACAATGCAAGGGCTTGCAAAGAGAACTATATATTCATTGTATAAGTAAAACTAGCAAGAGAATAGTTTTGTTTACCAAGCTTTTTAGAGAACACCATCATGATAACACCATCTTTCAGAGAAGAGAGGCAAGAAATGCACACAGTAATTGTTGATTATGAACTGAGTGCACTAGAAACAAACTAATCTAATTTCAATAGCTAAATCACTGCCAGTGAACAAAGTCTGCCAGAAACCAGGAGATACCACCACTGAAGATATAACATTACAGGAAACATCTATCCAACTCCACTAGTGTTCAACAGAGTTTAGTACCAGTTCATCCACTGCATACTATCCACAAGACTGGGTTTATTCTCTGTCCTTCAAAGCTAAAAAAGTGAATCAATTCATCCTTGAATAACTATATAAGCTAATTATTGTTCTTAGTCCACCAATCTCCACTTTTATTTTAATCACAAAATTAATTTATCCCTCATTTTCGACCAAGTAAATAAAATCAACATCAGCTGAAATAAAATCTTGATAAATCCTTAAAATACATAACAGAAAGGGAAATCTGCTAAATCTTATCTGGTATTCATTATTTCTTAAATTGCTATAATAATAAATTCTAAGCCAATTGTCTACAGATCTCAGGAAGCTGTTGGATAACTATCAAATCATTAAGCACAGTGGGAGAACACTGATAATTTAAGAAACAAAAGGAACATTTCCACCAGCAGAGGGGGAAAGTTGCAACACTTTAGCCCAAGAATGAACAGAATTAAAAAAAAAAAAGTATTAAGCAGGAGCAATGCTGTCATTCCACCATGGTACAACTCATGGAAGCTATGACTATGATCTAGAGCAGCTAATACACGTTGCTCCTACTCAAATTAAGTATACTGTTTAAGTTTTTTATGAGGGGGTTAACTATTCCTCTCTGTAAAAGTAGCAGATAATCACTTAGCAAAGTTTAGTCTACCAGTAAGGCTGCCAAAATCAATACACCACTTGCATAGTAACAAACCCTTAAATATATGCTATCATCAGTACAGATTTTTTCTAATGCATCTCACTAGCTGAGGGACAATGTAGTGGATGACTACTTTTCATGAAGAACTATCTGAAATCTGACAACACTTATCTGTGTTCAAGACAAAATCTGTGGAAAGAAATTTTGGAACACGAGTCTGGATGAAGAAATATCAGAATAAGTATTCATATATGCATTCATAGAAGCACGTATTCATAAACAGTTTCCTAAACATACACATTGTATATGTATATATATTCTTCCTGCATCTGCACAAAATAAAATTGCTACAATTTCTAGACATAGAAATCCTGTATTTAATAAATAAAATACACTGGTTTTGTCATCAGAGAAACTCAAAGTATGGTTACTCAAACTCAGAGTTGACATGGTTAAAATTAGTATGAACTTTAAATAAAAGGTGCAAGTAAAACCTTGCTTTCATGAGTGAAATGGTCTGATAACATAACCTTGAAGCAAACAAGTGCTCAGAGAACTAAATGTGGAATCATAATTTACAATTGACCAAATAATTTCACTTTTTTCCTTTTATGCTTCTCAGTCAGATTCACAAAAACAAAAAAAAAAAAAAAAAAAAAAAAAAAAAAAAAAAAAAAACAGAGAAAAGAAACATGCATTTTCTGTAATTGAAGAAAGGAAAAGCCTCATTCTTTTAAACTTTGTGGGACAAAAGCCCCTGCCTTGCAAGCCTCCACAGTCCCTTCACAAAGGGACACATAATTTTCCTCCTATATCACATTGACTAAAGGATGACCTAAACGTGAGGATGCTCCCATGCATATGGAGGGTCCCAGAGGATGATGGTGAAGGGAAGAAAGCCTACCAGAGCTGCACCTCCCATATATTAGTTTCTGGCTAGTTACAGCCAGAAAGGTAAAACACGTTCCTGCCCCTCTCTGGCTGACAAAAGGAAGGCTCCTGCTTTTTCTTTTGTATTCCACAGCCAGCTGTGGATGTCAGCATTTCACCATCTCTTCTCTGTGTTTCCCACCACTTCCTCACACTAACAAATGCAAAGCTGGAGAACCTTCTGTGTACTGTGGCAAAAGAGAAAACTCAGAACATCATGAATGCATTCACCCTCCCTTGGCTTATAAGTTTTATTTTATGAGATGTCATTTGCTTTCATATTTGATTCTTACTTTCAGTGTAACTCTATTGAAATGCACGAGGAGGGAAAACAGACAGATTAATTGGCTGGCAAACATTTGAAAGAAATCACATTTTGCTACCTGTAAGCAAAGGAAAATTGCTAAAATTCAGATAAATCACTAAACAATTTACACACTATTTACTGTCTTTAGGCAAGCAATTAAAAATCCTAGAAGTTTGAAAGCTAGCCTGGGACAGGGATCAACTATGTTTTCATTAATCTATTTCTATACAGCAGATGTTCTGAAGTTAGTTTGCTTTTCTTCTATACTGCGCAGAAGGACACAGTCTGCAAAAACCAACAGTTTACCAACACAGAATTTCATCCTTAGCTTGCACTTTTAGAAGTTGATTTACAGTACAGCATATTAAAATCTGAGTTGCTTTTCAGTAAGCTTACTGAAGGCTGAACTGTTAAAAGAAGTGAACTGTAAGTATACATTTTAAACTAAATATATTTTATATTATAAAAGGAAACTATATGCAGCATAAGATATACTGGGTTAAAAATAATACATAATGTCCAAAACCAAAAAATCACAGAATCAAAAATTGACTGGAGTTTGCCAATGCAGCAAAACACTAAAACTGACAGAATAAACAGAAATATATTTTCCACTCTTTTTATTTTTTTGACAGTAATTTTCCACAGTAAGAGAAAAAAATCAGCGGAAAAAAAAAATATATATATATATTTCATGCAAGGCAGGACATATCAGATTAGTAGAGAACAACAAAACACACATGAATTTGAAAATCTGAATGCCAATTTTTTTTTTTCCTTTAATAACTACTGGAGTGTTCATAAATTTCCTAGACAATTCACAAAACACAAAATAAAAGCAGGTCCCAAGAATTGTATCAACCAAGCTCTTGACGCTGAATTTGAGCCATATCACATGCCTATAGACCTGCAGCTATAAGTTTCCCTAAATACTATGGGAAGATGTTTTACTTTGGCTTCTATTTTAAACATTCTTTCCAGAGTATGTACAGATTTTTAATTACAATTTTTTAAAACATAGGCCTTTCTTAGAACAATATGGAACTGTTATACACCAACTGCTACTTTAAAAAACACTACAGTTAAACCACCAGTTCTAACTTAAATCTTGGAAACAATGAGAGGTTGCAATCTTATATCTTTCTTTCCATCTTACATCTTTTCTTTCATCTTACATCATTCTGGAGAAGAGGAGGCTCAGGGGCGACCTGATCGCTCTCTACAGGTACCTTAAAGGAGGCTGTAGCGAGGTGGGGATTGGTCTCTTCTCCCACATGCCAGGTGATAGGACGAGGGGCTAAAGTTGTGCCAGGGGAGGTTTAGGTTGGATATTAGGAAAAACTTCTTCACTGAAAGGGTTGTGAGGCATTGGAACAGGCTGCCCAGGGAAGTGGCTGAGTCACCATCCCTGGAGGTATTCAAAAGACGTTTAGATGTAGAGCTTAGTGATATGGTTTAGTGGAAGACTTGGTAGTGTTAGGTCATAGGTTGGACTAGGTGATCTTGGAGGTCTCTTCCAACCTAAATGATTCTGTGATTCTGTGATCTTCTCCCCAGGATCAAGCCCTGTGTTGCTCCCCATAGCCTGGCAAGCCTGTTGGAAAAGGCAAGAACGAGAGCCTCTGGACAGAGAGATGCTCTTGACCTGGACTTTGCGGTTGGACTATGGAGGAAGAGCTTCATTTCTATACAATGACTAAAAACCAACGACTGAAGGGAAACTAGAGTCCACCAGGTATTAAGTGGGAGCTACACAGTAGAATGTTTATCTACGAATGGTTTCCATAAGTTTATTAGAAGTCACCATCACTGCAATTTTACACGCTTTTTTCCTCTGGTGTCCATTTAGAATGGACCCACACCATGAATTTTTACGGAAGAGAAAAACCCAGTCCCTAACAAGAGGCAGACCTAGTTGAAAGGACACCCTCAGTGACTGGTGAAATCACCAGGCGCTACAACCTGGTGTTTCAAGTTAGCACTCCACAAGTGAACAAGATGCAGGTGAGCATTCTAAAAGTGAGAAGATAAACAGCATCATCAGCCTACCACAAAGATTCTGCCACGATTTCTTTTAAATAGTGAAACATTACTCCTAAATGATAGAAAAAAAAAAAAAGAAAGAAAAAAGAAAGAAAAAAGAAAACAGCAGTAATGGCAAGTGACTATAAAACATACCTTCATACATTTAAATTTACTGTCACAAGTTACTTTCATTCATGTATCATTGCTTTTTTTTGTACAGCTCTACTCATTTTGTGTTGATCTGGGTGACTAACACCGTTGCTGTAAAAAAAAAAAAAGAAAAAATCTGGAGAGCTGTGAAGAAATTCCCCATTTGTTAAAAGTTACTTAGGGAGACGATTGGTTTTCTTTTTTAAACTACGATCGACTAAATCCTTCATTCACATTTCATTTATATTAGGTGTAAGCCCTTAATAAATGGGATCCTTTAAAGAATAACAGACAGCACATTATATTCTTCTGCCAAACAATTGTCATGTCTTAACTATAGAAACTTAAATTTCACTCAGAACATCCCATCACCATTACCATTATGTTTTAAACTGACTGCCGTTTGAATTTATTAGCATTTAATCGTTCTTCCAGTGTATGCTTTCTTCACCTACTTACAAGAACCCCAGCTGGATCTCCTTTGCTGGAAACAAATCATTCACAGTCACAGAAAGCCCTCCTTTGTTACCAACTCTAACAGCACTTGGTTAAGAATCCTGAGCTTCAAGGCAAAAGCCACATATTTCACCCTAGACTTGACATCTTTGTTTTTTATCCCTTCCCAGATGACCACATTTTTTCTTTACTGTCTGATCGTCTCTTTTACACTCTCACTTTGTGATGTTATTCTCCTCCTACACTGGAGAAGATGGTGGTATTCTCGTTGCATGAAATCCTCCTTTTTGACTGCTTGCCTCAAGAGCTCCTAGAAAACTTTTCAAATGAGCATTTGCCCAAGCACCCTCATTCTGCCTGCTAACAATATCTTACAGTCTTGCCTTTTATCTCGTCTTCAGCTCTGACCACGGAGATCACACACACTGCCCACACGGTGCTCTCAAGCCCTCCAGCAATTTACTGCTGCAGGGCCTTCCTGGTGCCCAGCTACCCACTGGGTCAGGGCCTTCGCTCCGAAACTCCTGGGAAACGGCATCATTCTGTGTATCTTACCTTCCTCGTGTCTTATGCATTTTTTTTCAACACCTCAGAGAAAAATTACTGCTAGCAGTAAATACAAAAGCAAAGACAATTTATGGTCTGAAGAACAGAATTCCTGTACAAGCCTCTAAATCATCCAAATGACAGCGTCCATCAGTTTAATGGCTATTTATAAACCTGCAAATTTGGTAAAATAGGTTATTTAACTATATATTGCATAGATTTTAGCAGAAAAGTTTACTTTAAATATTCTTTTTCTCAAGAAGTTTATTTATGCATGCATACATGCATGTATGTATGTATGTATAGAAGTATGCAATATATTAACTTATATGATCTTTATTCAAAAGCAATTAACAGGATTTCTTCATGCCTTGACTGTGTATGTCCTCTTAAACCATCTTTCCTTTAAAATAAAGGTCTTAATGTATTTTTTTCTACGACCACTTTGAGGAGCACTTGACAATATTATTATATAAAATCTGCAGCCAAAGGGAACCCAATGGCATGCACTAGCCATTCAGAATCCAAACAACCTGTTCAGCTTTGCATATCACTCACTATTTAAATTGCTCACTGAGCACACACAGACTGAAAGAACAGAGTTACCTACATGCAGGTCACAAAACATTTGAATGCTGAAATATTTTGCAATTACTTGCATTGGATGGAAGTCCACAGAGTTCAGGTCTTCTACAGGGCAAGAATTCATCTAGCTAAAAAATGAAAATTAATGAGCTGTCTAATAACACACGGCAATATTGTAAATTTTGCAAAGAGATTTATGTAGGCTCACCACAGAACGACAAAGGCTGTCAAGTAGGTTAACATGGGATTTCTTTGGGTCATTAGTTGCCAGGACCACAACTTTGTATCTCTTCCAGAGACAGCCAGAACAACCGCTACACCAAGCGCTCCACTGCCCTGCACAGTCTAAAGGCATTCACTAAGCATGGATTCAGGAAACTGAGAACTGCATAAGTTATTAGCAGCATCATTTCTTTCAAATACCCAAGACCTTCCATAATTCTCCCATCCAAATAATGTTGAGAAATAACCACATTTAACTGATTAAATCTGAAAGATTTGGAACACAGAACACGGCTGCCAGCATTCAAGAAGAAATTCTAAGAAAACATAAATTACCATGCTGAAAGCATTTTTATTGTTGGGTGATTTCATTATGTAGAGAACATTAGAGTAATTAATGCATATGAAATTATTAAACATTAAAAATGCTTTCTAAAAGCTATTCCTTCCCTCAGTGTAGACAAAACTTTCAGATAAGTGCCCCATGATGATAACATTATTCAGGTTTTGAAAACTCATGACAACAAATGCTACATATCATGAATATTTAATAACTGAAGAACTTTTGATAATGAACAGAAAGAAAGGGTGTGTATAAACTATGTGACCTCATGAATTCAGCAACAATTTACACAATTTTGGGCAGCAGAAAACTTTTACTGAAGATAAATTAGAGATAAAAAGATAGCAAAGACAGAGGTGTACAGGACTCTCTAACAAAACTGACTTTATCTTTAGACATGCCTGGTGTCAAAGCAACACTTACAGCAATGACACACAGCTGCTCAGCACACAGAAGGGTTATCCAGGGTTTCCAGAGCTTCTCTCTGGAAGAGAGTGTAAGAATACTTATGTATTCTTATGAAAATGTGCATATTGATCCAAAAAAAAAAAAAAGTTTCTTCAACTAAAGATTTGACAAAGAGAATGTATTTGAAGAGTGTCTGTGCATGTACTTCTTGATTTAAGCAAGCAGGGAAAAGCAGAGCTGCTTTTTTGGGACTCCAGAAAAAAATAGCTCAAAAATGAGTAGAAAAATTGTACTTCTTCCTCAATAACCCCCAGAAATTATGTCATGCACTGAAAACAACATCTCCCCTTCCTAGGTATTTTCAAACCACTGAATGGAAACTGTAACACCTCTTATCATTCTCTCCACAAATACGTTTGACTTGCACATCTATTTCATTAACTAACACAATTTTTTTCTTTTTACAGGCAGGCTGTAGCTTTTATCAACAGTTTTGCTCCCACAGTAACATGGAGCAATACTTTATGGGTCCATGGGTTTTCCTGTCACTTCAAAAGCAGAGACAAAAGCCACAGCATACATTTTGCTGCAAACGTGACAAGGTAGCAAAAGGATATGATGGGCAAAGCCACAGAAAGGGACAGAGGACAGGGGCAGCATGAGCCCTGTGCAAGGAAGCGATTTCATGTCAGAAAATCAGTCACCATATTCAGTAGGTGGCACACATCTGCACATCAAACTGAAGAGACTTCCCAAAATGGAGCCTAAAACCTATCACCCTTCTTTACTATGAGAATGGTGAGGCTCTGGAATGGGTTGCCCTGAGAAGCTGTGGATGCCCCATGCCTGGAGGTGTTCAAGGCCAGGCTGGCAACCTGGTTTGGTGGGAGGTGTCCCTGCACATGGCAGGGAGTTGGAGCTAGGTGATCTTGAAGTTCGCTTCCAACCCAAACCAGGCTATGGTTCTATGATTCTATGACTTTAAGTACAGAGGCAAGACCTGAGACCATTTCTTCCCTGAGTACAGACCACACAGGAGGAAACGCACAGCAGAAGACAGCTTTTTTTGTGTTTCCCAAAAGCAAAATATAAAAAAGCCATCGCTGCCCATGACAAACTCATGGGCTGTACCTGGCCCACAAGCCAAAGGCTTCCCACTTCAGCTACAAGGAAAATACATAACAGGATGGGGATTTTGATCAGAGCAAAGCAAGCAGGTGGGCTGCTCAGCTCAGACCACCTGTAGTGGATAGCAGCTTTAACACTTACATGTGCTACAACCATCCAGAGCTTCCCCAGAGTTTTATGGCTATTCTCACCACTCTAACACCAAAAGGGCACCAAAAACAAAAACTTTCATATCTAAAGATGTAGCAGCATGTAACAGAGATCACTGCAAAAAGGCACCAGAGACAGCTTTAGGTCTACAACTAAAGTTATGTCACTTTCACTTAGGAAAAGTTGGGTTCTGCAAAAATTGACATTTTCCTTCCAAGAAAGCTCCCAGAGTCAGCAGAAGCTGACTGCTTGTATGCTACACAGACCGAGTTGTTCGCTTCATATTAGTAACAGGACTGATGCCAACCTCAAGGCGCAGGCATGATCTGAACTGCTTAAGGAATATAGGTACACACTAGATTTAACACACATATATTTACGAATTACTGAAGCTGAAAAACTCTGAGGAAGAAATGCTGGAAATATTTTTAGGAATTAATCTTAAAAATATAAAGACAGAGGTAAATTTAAATAACTACAACTAAACTACAACTATGGACTTTTTCCTGCAGTGAGATCTGATACAAGCTTCTGAATGACTTTATTTTTTCCTGAAGTATTCTTCCTGTCCTAGATGACTCAGTGTAGCACCATCTACAAAATGGTGTATAACTTATTCACACTTCAAAGAAATCCATGCTAAAGACAAAGGCTAATCTGTTTCATATACCATACATTAATATTTTTATTAAATACACATTTAAATGAATTTAATGAAACTAGTTTAAAAGTTTGTTGCTAAACTTGAAAGAGAGCATTCATATTATACTTGAATCATTTTTGAAACATTTCAACCATTGTCAGCTGAAAAATAATCTGTATATATAAATAAGTTTGAGTTTACTGAGGTTTAAAAAAAGAAAAAAAATCTGCTTTTGGTGTATAGGCCTCAGCACTGGGTCAGAGATCACCTGAATATAATGGATGTAAATGCTATACAAACTATAAAAGCCATTCAAGATAATAGTTGGAAAAGAAAAAAAAATATGCATTGTGGTCTCAGATAAAGGCTTTGTTATCTTTGGAAATCACTGTTACCTCATGATAGTTACAGGGTGACAGGTTGGCACATCTCCAGAATACTCAATCAACCTAACTGAGAAAAGGAAATGCACGCTCAGCACAGCCAGCAAGCATTGCTAAGTGCCGTTATAAAAGATAAATCTGAAAGCTTGAAGAATATACCCATCCAGCACATGAACTTTTCATTTTGCATTTTATTTTATCCATCCAGTCTGAGTAATGTTATAACATCTTTCCTAAATGATGCATTTTCAAAAGTTGATTTCCACCAAACATGCACCATTTTCTTGAGAACCCTTAATCTTGAAAGCAACAAATTTTGGAGTTCTTGTTTTCACGAGAACATATTTTTGAATGTATCCAAAAGTCTCTTGTAAAAGTCTTTACTTCATTATTGGCATTTTAAGGAAATTAGCTCAAGCTATCACTTTAAAAAGTACTGGCTTGCTTTCCTAGCATAGCTATTTTTATAGGTATCTCTCTCTCTATACACACACATGCATATGTGTGCTTGTGCATTTGCACATATACGTACACACTTCTTCAAGCTTTATTTCCTCAAACAATTAATTGTAATCTTCCAGTTTATTTCTTTAAGAATTAAAGCATTCATAAGCAGTACACACAGGATTTTTGTTTTTTCCAAATTAGGTATGAAGTCACAGCATGAAAAATTCTGCACTACAGAGTTGACATATTTCAACCAGAAACATCAACACTACCAATGAAGTCCAGTATTCATTCAGTATCTGTCCTGACTACAATGGCCTTACAGCAAAAACTGGAAACTACTGCATGTTTATCTTCAACAAATATTCAGCTTTAGATTCAAGTAACCAACTTTAAAAACAAAGTCCAGTGTTCAAAGATAGTCCTTTCAGATCATTTGGAGATCTGCAGTAAGTTATGTGTTTATTTGCAGGATTTTCTGCAAAAAAAAACAATATCTAAGAAGAAAATGGCAAATCACAAGAGTATAAATACCAAAAGGCAACTTTCCTGTAAGATGCACTGAACAGCTTCCTTTAGAATGAAAGCACTTAAAAATTCACATCACGTGTGACTAAATTCTTTGCAAGATGAAATCTTTCTTACCAATCATTTATCTCCCAGGAGGTACAAGTAGACTTGGAACAACTGTGAGCATTTTCCACATGGGATGTGATCACACAATGCAGCACATTCCCCCTTCCACTGCCACAGCATCTGCCCTGCCCTTGCCCTTAGGCTAACCAAGCTCATTCCCTTTATATGGGAAAATGGAATTTTTATCTGATACAACATCAAGTTTAGGACAGCACAGTTTTCCAATAGCAACAGGATTAACCATGTGACTGCTATATTAGTAAATTCTAACATGAGTAAAATATTCTGCTATAGTCAGAAGCTCTATAGTTGAAAACGGCTGAAGATGACACTGACCTAGTGGTACCAACCAAATGCAGGTTGACAATGAATGTACAGTGTGATGAAGCCTTAGAAATGATAAATACAATCCTGAGTTGCAGGATTGAGCTGCTTCCAGTAAAAGAAATATTGTATACCACCATAAAAGTTACAGATGACTTCTCACATATAGTACCACACCTAACCCTGATCACCTCTACAAAAAAAAAAAAAAAAAAGTGACTGAGTCAGATGAAAAGAAGGGTTACTGAGAGAACAAGAGGAACACAAAGCACAGATTCTTGTGCCTAGCCAAATAAAAGCTCTGTAGCATTTATCAGTATGAAGGGGTAAGCACAAGGGAAGAAACAAGAGCTTTCTAAGGTAAATAACAAAAACTGGTACAAGAACAAATGGCTGCATATTTGCCATAAAGAAGTTAAAAGTGAACGTAAAGAAGCTACTTATTAAAGCAATCAGATTTTTATAACAGTATTTCAGTGGCACAGCATGGGTAAAAAGGAAAAACCTATTATTTTAGATGGAGCACAATATGTTTATAAAGAGGAATGCTGGGAAGTGATATGCGTACCAGACGAAGAATGGAAAATATTCCCAGGAGAGTCCTTTCACTTTTACAAGTGAAGAGAAAGAACACGTCTCCAGGTGTAAATACTACAGAGCAATTCAACCCAAGAGCCATAAAGTAAATCCTGCATCAGCAATTCTGAGAGCTGGAAGGGTTATTTCATTTTTGAAAATATGGTGGAAAGCTTGTGTGCTTTAATAGAGAACTAAAAAAAAAAACTAAAAAAATTAAAAACATGACTCACTAAATGTTTTAGCTATCAAGACAAAAGCACTAAAATAGTACCAATGCCTCAATACTATACTTCAAGCACTGATGCAGCAGAATTTTAAACATTGGATTTTATTCGGCAAAGTCGATAAAACCTTTCAATGTTTTGATACATCTAAGACAGAGAAGGAGGGAGAATCCCTGTCATTTACATGGCTGGGAAAAAAGAAACACATGAGTTATGGTTAAAAATGGATTATTTTGAATGGTACTTACAATTTTTTCCCCTGAAATATTATTTAAGAGTCATTTCTGGGTCAGTTTTGGGTACCCAGGAGAACAAAGAGCTGCTATGTGATAAACACATTCTAAAAACAGTATAAGATATATTTAAGAATAATTTTATTAGAAAAATTTTACTCTCAGTCCTCAGCTTTACTTTCCAGGGAAGCTGAAAACATTTAACAGCTTACAGCATCAAAGTAATTTCACGAGAATAAAAACTTCATTTTTTATAAAGTTAACTTTAAAAAAAAAAAAAGCTACAAATGTTATAAATACATATTCAGATCAAATGCTCCAATGCACATCTTTTAGGGCAATCAACATCACAATACATCTCATCAGAAACATACCAGAACACCGTCCTGGTTACTCATAGGCCAGGTCACTAACACCAATGTAAGATGTACAAGAACATCGAAATGGAAAATTTGGCTTCTTGCATCAGGTAGCCAATTAGTCCTTCAGCAGCCAGTTAGCTCTTAAACAATTAGGAAGCATGAAAACAGGCACTAGACTCTCTTAAATATTTCCTTACAGCGTGTGAATCGATGAAAACATCAACCTGTTAAAATACAATAGTATTTCTGTTTTACCATCTTTACTGATGAACAGATGCCAAGAAAGCTCTACTGAATCTCCCTCCTTACAATGTATTTACCTCCAGTAAACAAAGTGTAATAATTATACTATAAAACATACAGAAATTTCTTGAAACCTTTTAAAAAAAAGTAACACAGCAATGACATGTGATTTTACCCTTGTACTAGTCGTTAAAGCTTCTCTTAACATATAACTAAAATACCTAATCTAGCAGGTATTTCAGCTACGTACCTGCATGGCTATAATGGATGTGATAAGGAAGAAAAGAGTTATTTAATTTGCATAGGGTAGTATCTAGTCTGCAGAGAAAGACTTATTTTGACCAAGGTGATTAATGTAATTATGGCCAAACAAACTATTGAATAAAAATCAGAAAGAAAAGCACAAATCCCTTCCCTCCCTCACCTCCCTCTGAGACATCACCTTTTATTTTCTTTCAAGTTTTGAAGATCACAAACTGTAACTACACTGAATACAAGATGGACATTAAACCTACTGAAATTATCTAGTACTTTGTTTCCATTGGCCACTCTACAGATTTAATGTAGGACCTCCACATAAATCTTTTCAAAGACCACTTCCAAGGAAAATAGTAGGTCTCCAAATGAAGTTTAGCAATGGAAAATAAACAATGAAGTTATTTTACTAAAATTGTGAGTTTAGTACTAAACTAAATATTCCAATTAGCAACAGCACAGTTATTTTGAACTGTCCTAATGGGAAGCTCCTGCACTTCTGGAGTTACCTGCAGAAATACTGAAGTATATTTTCAGATGCTATATTTTCAGATGTAGGTATCACCAATGTTCAGAAATACAAAAAAATTGAGAGCTCCCATTTAATCAAGTCAATAGCTATTCTACTAAGAATAGTATAGAATAAAATATCTAAGAACATGCTTAGATATTTAATATGGTTGTTCTGAGGGCCTCAGTCAGATTTTCCCCTTCTGAACTAATGAACTTTTATCAGCATTTTATCAACAGCATCCACAGCTAATGGAAATCCTATTCAGATCAATATGGGAGCATAAGTGCTTTCACATTCCTCAGTGAACTAGCAAAACACATTCAGTAAGCAAATATAATGGAAAACCAGCATGTTCAATAGAAACAAAACAACATTATGATGTTGGAGTCTCACACATGGGTGAGGTTCCTATACTCCCAGGTATATCTGGATACAACAATTGTTAATCCTCATTGTCCAGAAACAGCTGGTAGCAAGGTAAATGACATAAATCTAATGGTCTTTATAATTAACCAGTGCTCAAAGTGGAGCAAAAAGGCAAACTACAGTAGACCATGTTATTCTTAAAAATATACACACACAAACGTATACACATCTACACACACTCAACACACAGAAAACATCATCACCAGATCCTGCTTTAAGCCAAAAACTCGTGAATGAAGTCTTGCAAGGATGCAACTCCCAGTCATGAGAAGCTGATTCACAGAAGCCGTTTTCTAACATGCCAAATTCAATACAGGTGTGTCAGTCTATTACTCTAACCTACCTTCTTCCAGCATGTCCCTCTCATGCTTCTAGCATCATGTGCAGCTAAAATAGTATGCCCACTACTGCTGTGAACATTCTTCCACTGACAAGTTAGGAAGCCTGGGCTGGGTTGGGACTGCTGGTGAGCACAGTGCAGACAGATGACGAGCCATTCCAGGCTCTCAGCTCCAGGAAGATCATATGTCTCTTTCATCTGCCTCCCATGACAGAGTTGTCACCGCCAAGCATGTATGCCAACAGTACAACATGGACAGGAATTAGGAAGAGAATCTGAAGCTAGGTTTATTCTCAGGTTTAGTACACTAAAAGCTAAGGCTAACAAACTTTGAAGACGGAAGTGACCAACTTCTCATGGCCAGGATGCATGCAGGCATGCCCAATGCACTGTTTCAGTGCAGAATTCTTTCCTGAAGGTACAAACAATAATCAATTTTTGCAGAGAGGTAACAGAGACACTCTGCAACTCTAAGCAAACTTCAAAGCATGAAGATGGCATGAAAGAAATATATATACACTTACATGACCCTCTTGGATATACTAATAATACAGTTCCCAAAATTACTTTAGCCAAATGTTAAGAAAAAATACTTTTTTCTGTTTTACGGTATTTTGTATTCTTGTTCTTTCACTCCAGGCAACCACCCTTGGTTAGGTGCAATTATTTTCCCCTAGCACAGAAAGAAAAGTATCTTCAAATATAAAAATGTCAAGTACAAGAAAAGAAAAATCCAAAATACTAACATCTGCTTTCACTTGTTATAGCAGGATAGATTTATACCTAAAAAATTATTTTTAAACAATTAAAAACTCTAAGAGGATTTAATAAAACTGTTTCCTTTGCCAAGTTAAGAACTTTCCTAAACATTTTGTCATTAGTTACACCCCCTCTAGTTAAATTCCCAGGTTTCTGGAATTAAGATTCAAGCACTTTAGAAAATTTTGCCCAAATTTGATAAAAATTTACAGAAAAAGTCACTGTGCTTTATCATGGTCACAAATAGGAAGCTGTAGACTTCTGGTAGGATAAGAGCTGGTCCATAGTCCCCTTTGGTGATGAAAAGTTATTTTAATAATAAGTGTGCTGCAGTCTGTAGCTGGAAAAAAAAAAAGAAAAAAAATTCAAGGGAAATGAAAAGCCACAAAGCTAAGTTAAATTGAAGCTGGAAGCCAAAATACGTGAACATACAGAACAGAAGGGCACTGATGTAACTAAGAAGAAAAATGAAGAACAAACTGAAAGCTAAATTCCTAAGCTTTACAGGAGCAAAACTGCAATAAATACCTAGAAGCACAGCTTAGGTGCTCTGAAGGAGCTTAACTTACATCCTTTGGGAGTTTGGCTATCAACTAGGCACAAGTTTTAAATGTATGCATATGTACGTACAAATGCATATTCCTGTGCACATAGATTTACAACGTACAGCTCATGTAGTAGTTAAGGCCTTGCATACTTCCTCTGCATTGCAGCCTTGTATAAACATGCCGTATTTCTTTAGTGCATCTGCTTTCATCCCAGGAGCAGGAAATAAAGGACCTCGTTTACACATGCCATACCCAGAAAGGGCAGCACGAACACGCTCCTCTCTAACACCAGCAGATGAGTCATCCTTCAGATGTTAACTTGCTCTTGACCAGTTGTTTAAAAAAATAAAATAAAAAAGAAAGAAAAAAAGTTAGGGGCTCAAATGCACTTTAATGCAATCTTGAAAATATAAAATCCTTCAAAGCATCAACTGCACAAAAAAAAAAAAGAAAGAAAAAAAGAAAAAAACACCCAAGGCACAAAATGATAACCCTATTTGAAAATTTTTAAAATATATGTTGAAAGTTTCTAAATCAAATATTTCACTACAATCTGAAAATTAAAAAAAAAAAAATGTCTGTTTAGTAAGTCCATCAGTGTTTAATACTCAATATTCTAACTGCTTGGTTAAACTAGCACATTCCAGAAGAGACTTATTTTAGACTTCTTTTTTTAAAACATTCAAAAGGGTAAGTTTACTAAAGATAAAACTTCAAGCAATGTGGAAAATGACTGCGGAAAATGTGACTCCAAAGCACTCAGTTAAAATATATGAAAAGGTAACCTTCACTTTCTTAGGTTCGTTTCAAGGCTAAATTATACATAAAACTGCATTCATGAAGCCTGTGTCAGTCACCAGGCTGCTTATCCTCCCCCAGAATTTCCTAAAATTATACCTCTCGTTTAAGATGTACTTTGTTTCCTAAAGTATATGTATGTTTTAAAAGAATTCTTAAAAGAAGGCCAAAAATCTTTTCTAAGTGTAATTCCTAGGAAGCCAAGGACATTACAACTCAAGTGGAACTATACATTTATTTGTTGTCCAGTTTCAAATAAGTACTGAAGAGTAACTAACCTGTGGACTAACCCTGAGCTTAAGCCATTAGCAAACATTGGTCAGATGGAATAAACTCTTCAAAGCTCAGCAGTTCTTGCTATACTTTAAATTAATATATGTACTTTTTAAATATTTAATGTTACATAATGAAATATTTAAATAAAAACAAGCATATATTACAGCAGCATATAACAACAATGACTTAAAATATTCCTTCTCATATGAGAACTGAAAATAGGTGGAAAACCAGTTTGGTGATGATAACCACAGAATAAATAGACTAAATACCTAAAATGATCCAGCTACACTTTATACCTATTTGTCTCCTTGTAGAGAACTCCCAAGAAACATACAGAAATGGAAGAGAGTCTTATAACCTTATTCTTCTAAAAAAAGACCCATATCCTATTTTTATATCTAATGACACAACATGGTAACTATTAGTAGATTCAATTAGTGCTTATTTCAATTACTTTTCTATGGAAACATTAGGGTCTTGTTTGTTTGTTTGCTTGTTTTAACTCTTCTATTTTACAACTTCCAGTTTCTCTCTTTCTGAGCATTTTCTGTTTCAGCAGACTGTCTTTTTTTTTTTTTTTTTTTTTGAGCTCATCAAAGGTTGTGAAGTTGGAAAGCCAGAAAAAAAGTTATCTTTGTTATCTTTGAGGTTTTCTAAGTCTGGACAAAAAGAGATATATACAAAAAAAAAAAAAAACAGTCTAGAAAAAGTAACAAACCCCTTCAACTCTGGGGGTTGGGAGAGAGCAGAAGCACAGAGAGAGGCTCTCGCCTCTGACTATCAAAGTCTATAAAAATATTGTACACGCTTCGCTCAACTCCATACTCTTTAATTTGCCTGTTAGTCTGCAACACACAACTCATCTTCAAAAAGGCTCAAGCAATACAGCCGAACAAAACACTCTGTCAAAGTATGACCAATAAACATGATCAAACTTGTAAGCATGGAAGGGAAGATTATACTTCAGAACACCAGGTTTGAAAACAAAGAAAATTCTAGGCATACCTACAGAAGCTACTGCTTTCCAGGTGTTTTGGTTAATTTGATTTTAATGTAAAAGGCAGAAAACAATTTCAGGGTAAAAGGTAAACATGTAAGGGCTTCCTCGTGCTTTGTTTCATGGATCCACTTAGAGCACTGAATATACTCTTGACCCTAAAGCAGACAAGTTCTTCATCTGCAAGCCTATTTTTAAAAATCAAGCTTATTCCTCGTATAATGTGACAGGCACTGTCAAGAAGGTTGATGTGATGGGTTTAAATGAGATGACTGTTACAATAGTTGTGTCACAATTGCATTGTCTCACAGCAAACACTATTTTTAAACACACTTTAACAGCTAGACCTCTGCACTAGACTTTTATGGAAATATCACCCCAAATATACCAATTGCACAGAAGTTTTGAGAACACATTTCCAATAAAACAAGAACAAACATGAGAAAAAGTTGAAGATGTTTAAGTTTAAATTTCTATATAGGGTGAGAGATGATTCAGGATACCCATATACAGAACCAAAGACAATTTTTAATCATTTTGGAACTTTTCCTAATATTTTCTTTGTATATGTCTGTGGGACGCTTATTCTTTATGAGGAAAACCTTTAAAATGTACAAACATTCAAAACAGACTAGAAAGCTGTTAGTTAGCCCACATAGTCCCACACATAAATACCTGCTGGCATCTTAGAGAAAAACACATTACAAGGAAGGCACCCACAGAGTTTTCACATCATGGACATTAAACCACACGCACAAGTCCGCTAGCACCTTGGCAACTCAGCACCGGGAGTCAGAATTACACAGCTGTCAACTCCAAAAACCCTCAAACAGTATCTCCTGTCAGGGCACAGACAGAAAACAAGCCATCTAATTTGCAAACAACCCCAGAAACCTAGGAGCAAACTCTTCACCAGGCTGAGAAGCAGCCTCCTTAGGACTTGGCTCCGTAGCTCAAGTGCCCTCCATCACTGAAGGGACCACAGCAGTGGGCTTGTGTGTGCCAGCACACAGCTCTGTGTTGGCTGTGGGTAACACCATCTGAATCCTTCACAACAGATAACAAGATCTCCAACTCATGTGGTCCTACTGAGCCACATGGGGAAACACTGAAGACCCCCAACAAAATGCAAGTACAAGGGACAACTGCTTTCTCATCCTGAACCTTCCCAACTGCCAGCCAAGCTGACCTTGCAGGATGATGTGGGGCAAGAAGGTGGCGAGTCCCCAGTGTATCTGAACCCAAGGGAGGCAGCAGCCGCGGGCAGTCTCCCCAGATTCCCCAGGGAGAAGAGCAAATGAATGACTGGAGGTTTCTCAAAGCCAGAGAAGGAGAGGGGAGTCTGCACAGTGCAATAGGAGCAGGTGGCTCAAATGAGGACCAATGGGGCTACAGAGGAATGACCCAATTTCAGCACTACGATTACTGCAATAGGATATGCATTTAATGACTTTAATTTCATTTGGTATCATGTACACACAGAAACACTGTACTACAATGGCATGGAAATACAGCTCACTTTTCTAACCAGGTGAGAATCATATTAAAGTGATCAAGTTTGATAACTACCATTAACATTTCTGTAATGAGGTAGCTTTTAATAACAAATAGTTAAGAGAGCACATACACAATTCTCTATCTGTAATAAGCCATTTAAGGCAAATAGCTTTGAGGCCTCTCTGATCATGCTGTTCCTCTCCTCATGCCCTCAGAGATGCTGCTACAATCTTAATGATTCACTCTTTCATGCATTTTTATTCAAGGGTCGCTGATAGCTCATTCTGTGCTTTTCTAATATGATGGTTGCATTTATGTTACTATCTAATGTAGCTGTCCAAAACCAAAAGCGGAAGTGGGTTTGCGTGGATACTGCTGCTTCAAGATCAAGCATGCCAGTACCCAAATGGCAAAACACCATCTTATCTTCACCGAAGGCAAACACAGCTGTGATGCTTGTGTTTGGTGTAGTGTTCAGCTCAAAGTTTGGTTGTGATCCACCATCTTCACAGAAGAGAGAGACAAAGCCTCCAATTGAAAATTAACAGACATCAGGAAGGAAAACTGACACTAAAAAGAAAAGTATTTTCAGAGGAAGTAGAAGATGGCTTGTAAGGGTTCCAGCACCTCAAGAGAGTCACAGTGCCACTGCACTGTAAAGGGAACCTTTTTGAGCAAGCAACTTAATCTAAATAGACATTTTCACAGGATACTTACTGTAACTACTGGGAATCAACAACAAATATAAAGAGCTGTTTTATTAAAAAAAAATGTTGAAGTAATGAGACTATTCTTTCTGTAGTTTTCATAGAACTTTGTAGAAGGAAAAAACAACGTGAAAATGTATACAGCCATTAACGTGGACTGCTTGTATGTAAAGTCAAAGTAAAACATTTTTTTTCCAGTATCAAAGCATGCATTACCAAAAGATTTAAAGTATATGGGACATTTTGTATGAATGTAGTTTTAATGCATACTTTCTCCCATAGAAAGGCTACCAAAAGAAAAGTCTTACAAACTTAGCTTTAGACTAAGTGTCCCAACTACGTTGATGAATGCTCTTTAAATCTATGTTGCATTTGTCATTTTTCAGTTTCTGAAAAAAAACGTTCTGCTTCACTGATAGTCAGTATTTATACCCTGCCAATGTTTGATTTCTGTTAGAATTGTTACAGCCACCTAATTTATGACTTGTGTTTTATTTTGTCCTTTTGTGGAAGTACACTATTTGATCTGTTATACACTTAGGTTACAAATTACAAAACCATCTTTTGAAACCAGAAACATCATTCAAAAAAAAAGGAAGGTGGGAGGATAAACCAATCAGCCTTTTTTTTTTTTCAAGAAACATGATCTCAGTTTTTTAACTGTATTTCTGTTTTCCAAAGAATAAAACCAGAATGAGTCACTAACACCAAACTAGCCTCTTCATTCACAGCAAAGCATTTCTAGGCTTCAAAATTAGTGGAGGAGAGATGCTCGCTTGAAATATGGACTCAGAGAACACAGAAGGCTCTCTTTAATCTCTATTATTATTGATTTGTGGAAGCAGAAGTTGCTAACATCTGGAAAAAATAGCACAGAGACTTTTTAGAGAGGCATTTTTGACAAATATGTCAGGTTTATTACACCTTAATCACTATAGCATCACCAAAACTGGAGATTAAGTTAAGATGTACTTAAGAAACACATCAGAACAAAGATGGATTTTCAGCAGAAAGCAGGAGGGAAACAACCTGTGCACAACACAAGGCCCCCATCAGGCTCTCCCACCCGTGCCAGGGCACTGCTCTACAGCCGGGCCATAGTTCACCTGTTGCACTTGGCCAGCTACGTATAAGCTGCTACCAGGGCAGGCAGCCTGACACTGTCCTTCCTGGTGACTCCTCAGCACCACCACCACTTTGTTCCTCCATGAGGCAGGGATTTGGGCAGATCACCCTCACCCCAGCCCACCACAGGCCTGCACAGTTGAGCAGGATGGCCGCTGTGGGCAGCCATCACCCTTCAGCCACAGCCACTGTTAACGCTGACTGGGGGCATCTGCCGAATCACAGCCCCAGAGCAGGCTTGTGTCTCCTCCACTACTCAAGTGCCCCAAAACCCCTCTTACTAGATTAATAGCAGCAATCTGCTGACTAATTTGTGATTTAAAGTGGGGGAGCCCTAGCAGGAGAAACAGCAAGACGATCACCTCAGCCGTAGGACATGTGGCACATGGGAGACAGGGCCTCAGCCCTGGCTTCCAGCTGAGCCCAGTGAGGATTAAACTCTAGAAAATTACTCTCAGAGCAAGACTGGCTCACTGCAGGCTTGTACACCTCTTCTTTTCCTGTTCATTCTGATGGAAAAAATATTTGTAAAACAACAACAACAAAAAAGTTGTAGCCCTCTCCTTGACAGCCAGTATAAGCATATAAGCTCGTATATGCACACAAGTGAGTACACCGTGCTTGCTATACCTCTACACAGAAACAGAACAAACCCTGAGAGGCAGACAGGCTAACCTATACCACCGCAGCTACCTGGTAAAGATCAAGCACCTCAGGTGTTCTCATGAGTTCTTCAATTTCTTTTATCCTCACCAAAAAGAGACTTTCAGTTCCAGTTCTTGGGAAAGAAATCTAGCAACAAAATGATGCCACACAGATTCAACTTTTCTGTGGTTTTTCGATTTCTATGAATCTGAATGTGATTGTTTCTAGTTCATATTAGTCTTCAGCAACACATGCAAAACACAAAAACTTCCCAAAAGTAGTGATGGTCATAAAAATCTTGCAGGCCAGCAGGACTCAGTTTGATACTTCAAGAGGACTTCAGGACAAATTTGGAACTGGCTATGCAGAATGTCCTAGCCACAGTCTTGGGTTTTTCACATGCACCTGAAAGAATAATTCCCCTTCTAGCACCAAAATAGCATGGCTAATCTAAGGCAGCAATGGAACACAGCAAGAGTTTCAATGACCTAGGGAAAAAGTAAACCCCTGTCACAGTCTAACAACTTGCAACATTGCAATCAGTTAAGGTACCATATCAGACTGCTCTAAACAACCAGCTTCTCAACACAAAGGGATAAAACTATGCCCAAGCATGAATTCAACCTGAGGACCCTTTGGTTTATCAGAACATCCAGAGCTTTTTTGAAACCAAAATATTAAATTTGCAGCTCTACATCACAGCAAAAATAAAATTTGTTCCAAAAGACTCTTGCAAAATATATGTCTAAAATAACTTGATATGTCTAAAATAAATTGATATTTCAAGTTTTTAGTATATAAAATGTAGATATTTTAGAACAGCAATCTTACGTAAATCAGTAAATTGGCCTGCAGAAGTTTTGGTCTGCTCCATAGCATCTCTAAATGAATGCAGAGGGGAACCACCAATTTCTCATGCTTCAAAACGGCAAGGTTTGAGCTGCTCTCTCTCTTCAGCATACCCTACTTCACTCCTTCCCTTCTGCACAGATTTAGTACTGAGATGGCACTCTAAGCAGCTTTGTCTTAATCATCTGCATCTTCTGGAGAATCTGTTGCACAGGCAACAAGGTTAGAGATCCTTCTAACAGATGGAAATACTGGCCAGAAATGAGCAGCTGCTATTACAATGTTTCACACGTTTGTTTTGTTTTGCTTTTTTCCATTCCTCATTATATAGAGGTAGTGCCTTCAGGAGTAACTGACCGTTGAGACTGGTGTCACTCTACTCCAGATCCCATAAAAAGACATGGCCCTGTTCCGCGAAGTTTACATTTTCAGGCTCCAGTCTTACCATGAAAAGCTCAGGTTTGGGGCAGTCATATAACTCAAGTCTCCAAAACAGAAAAAAGCAAACTTATTTTTTTTGCTCTATCTATCCCACTTTTGCTCTATCCCACTTACACTCAATTCCTAAAGCAAAAATTTCCTGACATTCAACATCAAAATAAATTACAACCATGGTGATAGTGTTATCTACCATCACTTTTCTTCGGTTACCCAAATTTCTTCCCAAGAAGACAAACCAGGAAAAAGAAACAAAACAAAGAACTTCCAAAATACTACCGTCAAGGCAGAATCGTAATTCTGCTATCTGATACAGATCAGCAGGCATTGAATGCCTGTAGGGATTTTAAAATGACCTTATACAGACAAAGCACAAACGTATCAGAATATAAGATTAAGCTACCAATGTAGCACACTGCTTAAAAGTCTGATTAAGAACTACTAGGCCAACATTGATTCCCATCTGCACAATTAATACCTTCTCTGCTCTAGCAGTGCAACTGGTATATTTTTTTAATAGTTTAATTTACAACATTTGTTGAAGTAGTCTCTAAAAACATCTTTCTATAGTGGAATAAGGGATAAGGTTTCCACACCCAAAATCTGCACTAAGTACTGTTCAAGATTTATTGTTCATTCCCCATTCATGCACTGTAGCCTACCAAACCCATTTTTAAATGGCCACCTTTTCCCAGGCCTTTTGGAAAAAAAACACTAATGCACAAAACCAATTATTTTCCTGTCTTTTTGTCTTTAATAGCACATAACCTCTTTCAGTGGCCCATTTAAATGATTTTCCTGCTTAATGAGGTAATGCCACAAGGGCAAGCATACATTAATATTAAAGAACCAGTCAAAATAACTAAAATTGTATTCATCATATTAGCTATCACCCTTCACCCCTTCTGACAGTTGCACACTCAGTCTATTTTTATCTACAAAGATGATCTTGCTATTAACCATAATATTTTCACTGAATTTTTAGTTATGGCATTGCAAACAAACTTTTCTGGAACCGTAACACATCTTTATTGCATTAGAAAATGCTTCTACTAAATGAAGTCATTTGTTCTTAAAACAACTTCAGCATAGTAAGATTTGTTACACTGTATGTGTCTGTAATAAATTTAAACACTATTCTTACACCAAGTAAAATACTGTAGGAAGCGTATCATTGACACATGCACTATAACAAATTTTGTATCTGTACAAGAGAAAAAATAGCCCCATTTCTGCTTTTGCCCGTAAGGACCACTATTCAAATGCATCTGAATAATTAAGAAAATACAGGCAATTCCTCTTCAAATACCACGACATATTTTACGAACCTGTGGTGCGGAAGAAAAAGATATGCCACGTGATTATACAAAAGTAATTTTTAAAGGGGTCCAACCTTTACAGCATATATCTAATATGGCAGCATCCTGTCAAGGATTATATATAGAAACCCTAAAGGTAATGCTTTAGCAACTAATAGCACAGCAATACTTACAACATGGCTGCTCACAGATATGAGCTACAGTAACTGTCACCAAATGAAAATTGAAAAATACAAGTAGAAATAAATATGCTTGCAGCAACATACTGTGAATGTTTTCCTATCTTTTTTCCTTACAGTCTGAAGTTTACATTCTGATGCATGCATTAAAACATAATTATGGTGGAAAGAGATGGCACATAGAGCTACTTACGTTGCAAGATGCAAAACCCTGTAAACAAACACCACATTGCCACAAATACTGTTACTTACCTCATACGACCAAACACACTGCGTTCCTCCAAACCTTCGGACACACCTGCCCACCTCCACATCCTCATGAGTGGTGTACATCTCACGAAGGCATTCACCTATGTGTGGCACCATCCTCCTGAGGACCTCCCGGCTGAAGATCATTCCTGGCCCTCCCATGCAGAAATTCTCTCCAGGCTCAAGCCCCAGTTTTCCGAGTTCTTCAATGTTACCCAGACCAGTCTGTCCCAAATACAGAGGTTTACTGCTGTTCAGTGAGCGAAGAAACTCCTCCAATTTTTCGCCTGAAAAAGATAAAAGATTACTGTTATTTCTCTGTCTACTCTGCCAGCCATCTGTTTTCCTGTATCTCAAGCATTATTTTTTTTTTTTGGAAATATAAAAGGCACCTTAGATTATCACAGGAAATGACTTCCAATGCAGTATTCCACACCTAATTGAAAATATCCTTAAACAAGTTTACATTTCTCAGACTTTTTTTTTTTAATTAATATCCCCAATTAATATTTCAATGGCATTTTCATTCAGCTGAAAGAGAGAATATGATCAAAACCCTGTTCTGTTCAGCCAACACTGATGGAAAACACTCTCTTGCTAGTTTATAACTCTCTAAAGTGGGACAATTTGTCAATATAGTTCCAGGTTGAGGAGGAAGGGAAAGTGAGGGGAAATGTCAGGCATTACTTTAATATCATTAATTTTTGAAAAGACTGGAGAAAATCTGAATTAACTAGCATATGTTTGATACAGAATAATTTTCTGTACTTTCGCTAGGAACATAGTGAAAATCAGGCACTTTCCAAAGTATGTCCAGCGCTACATTGTTTACACACTTTTTGTTCAAACAGCTTATCTATTCTTGCAAGAAACTGTGATTTAATATTTACTTGAAATTCAGAGTTGATGGATAGGTTCAGCTTGGACCCAATTAAAAAGAGGTTCACTACAGCTCGGAAATGAGCCCCAGAAAATGGTGACAGCTTTTACTTCTGCAACCAAACACATGTACTTGTGCGTGTGTGTAGTTCACAGACGAATGACGGCTGACAAGCAAGCAGTCTATTACGTGATTCAGACAAATCAAGTGACAAATAGGCAAGTATGCAGTTACCCCAACTTAACTTTCAACAGTTCGTACTGTGCTCATAACCTAGGCTTATGCTTAAAACATCTGCTTTTCTTTTTTTCCCTAATAACAGTACACTTCAGGAATAACAGCGATTTTACTCTTATTGTCAGAACGCAACCTTTTTCCTTAGGCAGCAGCAAGCACACACCAGAAGGCAGCATGTTTCAGAACACCCTTTTCTAACGGTGCTACAAAACCCACACGGCGTTAGGCCGATNCGGAGCCGAGCGCCCGCCGGCGCCGCCCCACCGCTGCCCTGCCCGAGGGGACGGGACGGGACGGGACGGGACGGGACGGACCCACGGCAGAGACCCGCCGAAGGAGACGCGGCACCCGGATCCCACGCCCACGGGGGACCGCGCACCGCCTCCCCGGGGCTCCCCCGCCTTCCTCCCTCCCTCTGGCCGTCGGGGCGCCCGCAGTCACCTTTGATGTAGACGTCGTCGTCCGCCCGCATGAACCACTCGTACTTGTCCAGGTAGTGGTCGTGCANCTACTCTGCCAGCCATCTGTTTTCCTGTATCTCAAGCATTATTTTTTTTTTTTGGAAATATAAAAGGCACCTTAGATTATCACAGGAAATGACTTCCAATGCAGTATTCCACACCTAATTGAAAATATCCTTAAACAAGTTTACATTTCTCAGACTTTTTTTTTTTTAATTAATATCCCCAATTAATATTTCANGCAGTGGGGGCAGCCCGGGGGGCGCGGCGGAGCCCTGGCTGGAGAAGAACTCCACGCGGCCCGGCACCGAGGGCGCCCACGTCCGCTGGGCCGCCACCGCCCGGCTGCCCAGGTACTTCTGGGCAGTCATCACCCCCACGTAGAGGAAGTTGCGGGGCTTGGCGCAGCCCGCCGCGCCCCCCCAGTCCCCGCTCCCGTTGTGGCTGCTGCCAGGCCGGCCGCTCCGCTTCTCGCCGCNCTTTTTTTTTTTAATTAATATCCCCAATTAATATTTCAATGGCATTTTCATTCAGCTGAAAGAGAGAATATGATCAAAACCCTGTTCTGTTCAGCCAACACTGATGGAAAACACTCTCTTGCTAGTTTATAACTCTCTAAAGTGGGACAATTTGTCAATATAGTTCCAGGTTGAGGAGGAAGGGAAAGTGAGGGGAAATGTCAGGCATTACTTTAATATCATTAATTTTTGAAAAGACTGGAGAAAATCTGAATTAACTAGCATATGTTTGATACAGAATAATTTTCTGTACTTTCGCTAGGAACATAGTGAAAATCAGGCACTTTCCAAAGTATGTCCAGCGCTACATTGTTTACACACTTTTTGTTCAAACAGCTTATCTATTCTTGCAAGAAACTGTGATTTAATATTTACTTGAAATTCAGAGTTGATGGATAGGTTCAGCTTGGACCCAATTAAAAAGAGGTTCACTACAGCTCGGAAATGAGCCCCAGAAAATGGTGACAGCTTTTACTTCTGCAACCAAACACATGTACTTGTGCGTGTGTGTAGTTCACAGACGAATGACGGCTGACAAGCAAGCAGTCTATTACGTGATTCAGACAAATCAAGTGACAAATAGGCAAGTATGCAGTTACCCCAACTTAACTTTCAACAGTTCGTACTGTGCTCATAACCTAGGCTTATGCTTAAAACATCTGCTTTTCTTTTTTTCCCTAATAACAGTACACTTCAGGAATAACAGCGATTTTACTCTTATTGTCAGAACGCAACCTTTTTCCTTAGGCAGCAGCAAGCACACACCAGAAGGCAGCATGTTTCAGAACACCCTTTTCTAACGGTGCTACAAAACCCACACGGCGTTAGGCCGATCGTTTAGAGCGACAACTCCAAGAAGCACAACAGCAGCTTTACAAGTCGCCTTTCAGGGGCTGCGTCTGCTCAGCGGCGGTGCCAGCGAGCCAACTGAGAATTTATACGCGCGCTGATCTCCGAGGGGCACCAAATCGGAGCCTCCGGGCTGAGCCGGGGCTGCCCGGACGGGGGTGCCCGGGCGGCGGCGGGGGTGCCGCCCT
>VXAA01005246.1:91358-117241 GCA_013399115.1 Anseranas semipalmata | reverse complement strand
AAAAAAAGAGCAGGTAGACCTGTGGGACATGACCATAAATGTTTTAAACACTTCCAAAATGAAACTGAGCATTAAGGTGTTGTGTCTTATCAAAATAGGCTATAAAGGAACAGAATATAAGGACATTTGGAACAGAAATATTACAAGTGTGTACCTGCACTTATATTTTCAACTCAACGCTATTCCAGTGTTTTCATACACTGCAGGGAAATCTGTTGAAGATTTGTGTTTTTTTTTATGGACAGACCAAGGCATGGACTGAACTGCTTTTATATGAGCAACTGTGGCATCTAGTGGTTAATAACAGTCCCGCATCTGTGTTCAGGAAAGTAATGAAACCCCAGATGTCTTTCCAATTAAAATAAGTGCTGGTTATAATAATATGTTAAAGTGGATAACATTAATTCATGTCTACGTGGCTTGTTACATGTTATGATACATTTGGTGAGAATATTACATCAGTGACACATTGCATGTCTTTGGAAGCAATAGGAGAGGCCAAGGGTAGGTGATAGCTTCAAAAACTTGAAAAATAGTTTTGCAATAAATATTGGACTGGAAATTAGAAAATCTGCCTTCTGTCCACTGTGCCACATGCTTCACATTGTAATCTTGGGGGAGTCTCTCAGGGGGTTTTTTTTTTTTTTTTTTTTTTTTCTGTAAAAAGGGTAGAAAATGCAATCTCCCATTTCACCCCAGCAGCTTTATAGCCTCTGATGAACTTTTTACACATTTGTCCTTTGATGAAGGAACTGCAGAAACGTGGAAGTATGTTAGTCCTTTGTAATACTTTTAAACCAAAATAATCACATAGTGATACCACCAGAATGCAGAATTCAAATACCAGCTTTTTACTCTCACTGTGTTTTGAAAGTAATTGTGACCACACAGAACCCAGTCATTTTGTCTTCAACAGCCATGAGGCTCGAGTCTGAAGGGATGGGCTACATGTCTGCAGTGTCAAAGAGGAGCAGACAGAGCTGGCTATTCCCAAACCTTCTCTCTCATTCATTAGTAGTAGTCTTAAGGCATGTTCTTCTCAGTTGTGAATCTAAAGCCATCAGCAACAGATTGCTAGGAATTACTAAGAGGCTTCAAATTCAAAACTGGACAGAAAATAAAGGAAGATAAGTCTCAGGACCATTCTTGGGTGCTTCATTCAAGTAGCTTGCAGAGATGTCTGAATATGATGCTGACACTTGAGCTGCAGTTTACAGATTGTACCTATTGTATGAAAGAGCATCTAAAACAAGATAGCCCTAACTCCATTCACATTTTCCTCTCAGCTTTCACAGGTGAAAAGCGCTGACTAAAGCTAACTGCACTTTTAGTGAGGCTGAGGTTGTGAAATGGTATCTTTGGGCACAGTCTTTTATCCCACTGGCTCCATATCCTGTGTCAATAATATGAAGAAATGATGATATAAAAATGATGATGGTTGATCTGCCAAAACAGATCAAAAGCCCAGGAGCAGATCAGAGCTGAACAGGGAAGAGAAAGCATCTGATTTAATTTCACCATCGGAAAGAAGTTCAGTGAACTGAAGTCTGTTCCATGTTTATTTAACTCACCCTCAGATATCCTACATACAAGAGCAAGTCTGCTAAAACAGCAGGATTTCTTTCCTGCCTTAGGAATTTGTTGCTAAAACATACAATATGCCAGCTGCAAAAGAAAACTGAAGAGTGATTGTAAAGAAAAATTATTTTTTCCAGATGTATTAGAGCTGTTATTTCAAATAGACCTCCTGACACTTAACCATGCTAAATTTTACTCTAAGTCAAGCTTCATGGAATAGCAAAATTAAACACATACATAATTATATGCATACATAAAAAAGATCAAGTAGCTGTTACAACATTTGTTGATAAAGCAGTTCTGTGATGTTCCAGCTAAAAGGCCATTTACTCAGGATTATCAGTGTTGTGAGTGTCTCAGCTCTCCATATGAGTTTGTTTTGTTTGTGTGTTTGAACCACATGAAACCATTGTACACAAAGTATGCTCTCTACAAAACAGACCAAAATCTACTTTAACACATAATCAGTTTCTTGTTGATATTTTGAGATACTAAAGAGAGGTTTAGAGAATTTCAGAGCTGGAAAAAAACCAACCAACCAACCAAAAAACACAACCTGATAAAAAGAAGGTGACAAATGGATATGCTTGATGGAAGAAACACGAAACTCAAGACTAAAATATTCTTTTGAAAGGATTGGATTGATACTACTAATCAGATAAGTCTGAAAACGTTGCAATAGGGTCACCGAGTCTTTGAAACCAAAACAGAGCTTTTTTGACTGCTTGGAATCAATTTTTCACTTTTGTTTTTTAAAATATCGCCAGGAAGCACTGAATGTCTCCCTTTTAAGTATATGAGATTACAGAAAAATTGTAGTGCTTGGCTTTAAGCGGTAGACTGTAATATGCCCACCACACAAAAACGTTTACATCAGAGTTAGCACAGCCATCTGCAAAAGACAAAGAAATTTCAATATTCTTGTGGAACGTACCTATGAAAACATTAACCTTGAAATTTCCCATGGGGATTCAGTATTATTATGGAGATATATACACATCACTTACAGAGCAGTAGTTGTAATTACAAGCTTTCCTTTAATACTTTTATAAGCACATATTTATTCATTGATACCTCTGGGTAATCATCTACATTAATGGTACATAACCTAAACACAGTTTTATCATCTTTATTTTTTATTGTATTTTATCATTTTCAGGGTGTTTGTGCTGAACTTGATATCGTTACATGGTACTGGCATTATTGCAACATCTGACTCTTACAGCTGTCTGTTTTTCTACATACTGTTTGTTTTTTAAAAGTAATTACAGGTCTAATCTGTTAACCCTCACAGCCATCCTACTGGATTTGATTAAAGCCTTTTCTGTTGATTTTACTAGGCACTGGACCCAGCCAAACCTTGCGTAAATATAACCCTTTCCTTGAAGACAGATCAGCTCCTTGTGTGTATTCAGACATATCTACACGCCTACTGTCTTTCTACCATTTTGTTGCAGAGCAGCGACAGCTAATGGAGCAGGAGTTCAGTTGCAGTGTTGTGCTCCTTCCCTATTGTCCACAGGGGCATTTCTGAAGCTCCATTTCCTCAGCCATGTTCCAAAGTGAGATCAGTGAAGTGAAACAGGCATTACTGAAAGCAAAGCCTTCATATCTTTTGCAATTATGTGCAGTTCTGAAAATCTAGCAGAAACTTGAATTTTAGATTCAAGATAGGTTTGCAGCAACAGCTATTACAAAACCCATCTTTTTCTTGTGAAGTGAATATACTTGATCTGCAATTTAATGAAAGATAAACATGGAACTCCATATTACTGTAATTTATTTTTGGATTAAAGCCAAAATTGAAATAATATTAGCTATAGGCTTGGTTGTGATATACATACTTACAGAAATCCTTTCAAATTCAACATTTGTCACGTTTATTTATGAAGAACTGTTATGACACTTAAGTTTACTTTGGCAATTTATATGTAAATTTTATTAAACATGTAGTATTTTGCTCCTCTTTCAAACTGTTTTTTTTTCTGTATTTTATAGAGGCAGTTTTGCTTCACTCCGACTTGAAATACAAATAAATGAGACCATATCACTCTCTCACAAGCAGGAGACATCCATACACACCTCCCACCTGTATGTGGGATTCATTAAATGGCCCTATATAGTGGACAGCAGTATTTGCTGACTTCCTCCCCAGATGTTCCTACCCACAATAGCTAAATGCCTATATGGAAGACATAGTCTCAAAAGGTTTTAAGGGGCTTGGGAGGCTGTGTATCATTTCTCCCCATAGGCGCTGACCTCCATAGGAAATAGAGAAGTTAGGAATGATGCATCTTTCCCAGCATCACACTTTGCACATCCACTGCACTCTCATGCCAGTGAACTGATGTTGACAACTAGTCTGCAATGCAAGTATATTTTGTAACACACAACATCATAGGCTTTGATCCTGACACCACATCAGACATGTGGCTGGAGAGCACAGTGGTACCTTTCTGGTCCACAGTCACACCATCTTCCCCCATGAAGCCACTGCATGAGAAAGTATAGAATCACAGAATCATCATAGAACCATAGAATGGTTTGGGTTGGAAGGAATCTTAAGTATCATCTAGTTCAACCTCCCTGCCATGGGCAGGGACACCTTTCACTAGATCAAGATGCCCAAAGCCTCATCCAACCTGGCCTTGAACACTTCCAGGGATGGGACATCCACAGCTTCTCTGGGCAGCCTGTGTCCGTGCCTCACCACCCTCATAGTAAAGAATTTCTTCCTACTATCTTATCTAAATCTACTCTTTTAGTTTAAAATGATTACTCCCTGTCCTATCACTACATTGTCTGATAAAGTGTCTCTTCCCATCTTACCTGTAGGCCCCATTTAAGTACTGGAAGGCTCTATAAGGTCTCACCGGAGCTTTCTCTTCTACGTGGTAAGCAACCACAGCTCTCTCAGCCTCTCTTCACAGGAGAGGTGCTCCAGCCCTTACGGACAACTCATGTGCCAACAAGATTCCCTCACCTGGAAGCAGGAAAGTGCTATTTAGAGCCACAGTATGTGTGCACTGATAGAGACTGTGGGTGACTTTCAATATTTTTTTCCAAAATCCTGCAAAACCTGGAATTATCCAGATTTTGAGCTTGTTCTGCAGTCATCGTTCCAAGGTTTGTGCTTTGGCCTTAACTGAGTGGCTTGGGGCAATACTCTTGAAAGAATCCCAAGCAGGGGAATCCAGAGGATGTTTCAGGGGAACTGGGGACCTGCTCATCTCAGTGGAACTATTAGCAGAAGGCATCTGTTTCTTGTGGTTTCTTGCATGTTTCCAATACCAGAGAATGTAGAGTTTTTTCCTGTGTTAACAATTCTGTCACACTTTATTGCTTACTATTCTAATAGCAGATTAGAAAGGTATAAGGGTTAAGCAGAGTAGATTCTTCCATTTGAAAGTCAGCAATGCATCTCCACACGTACTTAGGATAATCTTGTACATCAATCTGGGAAAAAGGTAGCTACAATCATAAGCAGCACAAGGGAAAATCTCTCTTTTAAAGACCTTAACAGAAACATTTTGTTCTCAAAGTACACTGAGAACTGACTATAAGTAGAAAGATTAAGACTGAAAGTAAAAATCTTCCTTGCTTAGCATAATTTACCTACAGTATTTACAGTAAGAAAAGAACTGGTGTAGTACTCTTATAAGCTTTAAAATATGCTCATAAGCCAAAATAGCTCAAAAGCTATTTTGTTGTAATGCCTTTTAATAACTGTTGTGGTACCAGCACCGTTTGATCAACCTGGCCATATGAAGTCTCTTTTTATTCACTTAGAAAAAAAAAAAAAAAAAGGAAATAAAAGAAGGTAAAATACAAGATTCGTATCTCATAGAAGTAGTCATAACCTCTGTACACTGACACCTTACTTGTATAACCTGAAGGCCGAAGCAATGTATATGAAGAAGCTGCACAGCATATAATTTGTTGTTGATTTTTTTTTGTGAAAAGGGATGCAGATGCTGAGACGCAGATGCTGAAAACTCTGAAGGTTGTTCAAGCCATTTTAAAAGAAAAAAAAAATACAGCAAAGGAAATTAAAATTTAAACTAAACTAAAAAAAAAAAATAGAAGAAAACTCTAGAAAGGAAACAGTAAGATACGTAAAAAGTTGAGGAGCTATTACTCCCAGAAGAACTGAATAGTTATCTTCCACTATAAATTAGCCAGAGCAAGAGTGACTATAAATACATACACACAACCTCCTCCAATATTTTGTGTTACCAAATCATTTTCAAAGGAAAAATTAATCAGTTAACAGCTGAAAAAAAAAATTACTTTATTAATTTCTTTAACACTGCTGAATGTTCATATTACATTTCCATTGTGTTCTGGATAACTGTCTATAGTTACCCAGAATACTTCTCTCTGGATATGTGCGTTATCAATCTTTTACTGCAACAGCCATCGTACAGTGCTGTGTTACTGAGAAGATGTATTTAAGATTCAATGGAAAGAATCTACAGTTTTCTTTTCTAAGAACCCACTTTTGGCATACAACACATGCTTTCTACCAAGAATTCTTCAAGTCCAAAACACTGAGAGACAAGGCATGGCTTGTGTCTAAAACAGTTCTCACCAAAACAAACCATTTCTTTTGTTGCTCAAATGTATGTCATCTGCACTTTTTTTATTTCTCTGACCCATAGAAAACAGACAAGTGAATATCAAGAGCAAGAGAGAGAGAGAGAGAGAGGAAAAGGTTTGTTCCTCTAGCACTGGTTTGTTCCAGATAGTGGTAACCCCCTGAACTATGTAATGAACAGATTGTAGGCATCAGACACTNCAAAAAAAAGTCCAGCAGTTTCCAAGTCTAAGAGCTTTACTTCAAGAATGTCCAGTTTACAACTCCTTCTAGGCTTTGACTTCAACAGCTTTTGAATAGCACCAGATGGTCTTAAACTGGAGTAACTATATAGAAGCAACTGGGGTCATGAAATTAGTTCAGACTGGCACAGTCTGCAATTGAATTTTGTCCTTCAAATCTAGGAGAGAACTGTGAGACCAGTAATCTTTTACAGACTTCTTCTTCTGATCCTAGGCATGTTGTTTTGGTAATATTCCTATGATACTTTCTTCTAAGTAGCTATTTTTTAAGAATTGTGGAAGATGACATTAAAAATGTTATAAGAAACTGAACTTTTTTTTCCCAGATTTGCTAGATATTTTACTCATATATCACTTTTCCTGAGACTTGACATCAAAGTCACTTAGCGGAATGTCATTCTAGTCTCCAGGTTCTTGAAATGTCTAGATGAAGCACAAATAATCAGAAAAGAAAATAGAAATCAGAGAAGAAAGCTTTGACTACTCTCTGCATTAAATATTGTAATAACAATTTTTTGTAATTGTTATATAAATCTAGAAAAAATAGCTTTATTTTGTATGTCTTTTGTGTCATCTTTCCCTCCTGGTCCTAAGAAGAATTTCAGACGTTTGAATTAAGAATATAAAGAATTTTACTGAAATATTAAGAAAGAAAAATATCAGAAATTCTAATTAGAATCCACTTGTGCAGTACATAAGTGTTTTGGATTTACTTACAAAAAGTCTCATGGAATTTGGTAGGATTATGGATGTGTCAATTCAGCTTCTAGTTGCTATTACTAGATGAGTTTATTAGTAATCATACCAAGATTTCTAAAAAGCCAGATTAAAGCAAAGTATTACAAGCCTATTATTCCTGATAAGTTTAGTGTGTTGTCTGCTATAGCTAATCACACACAGGATTAGAAAGCCTGACAGGAGTGTCTTGAAAGGGCTTGGAAAATGGAAGCACTGTAACTCTAAATTCCCCTTTATTTGTTTGTTTATTTATTATTTATCTATTTATTTTTGTTCTAAACATCTTCTATGCAATGTGTAATCTAAACACTTAGTATAATGAAAAGCAAGGTTTTCTGGTTTTGCAACTCAGCAGCTGGCGATGCTTGCTGAGACATGACTATGTCCTTTGCATGTGCACTAGTGACTTCAGGAAATCATGCAAGTTAATGGTTCTGTGCTAAACAGGGGTGCATGATTTTTCCACCATAAAACAAATACTAATTGGATTATTATGTTAGGTCCCTGGTAGATAAGATAAATATTTATTTTCATTTAGTCCTTCTGTGGAGTGCAAGCCTGGGAAAGTTCAAAAGGAACTGTTCAAAGGAACTGAATTGGTCATCTCAAGGAATTTTTCAGAACTGAAGCTAAGTAGAGTTTTGCAAATATTTTCTGTTCTTTGTATTCCCTTATTTAAGGCATAAATTCTAGTTTACTAGTTGTGGTTATCATTTAAAACGGCATTTGCAATACAGAATGAAAAATATATTTTGCTCTTTCAAGTCCAGCTTTCACAGTGACGGCCAGAAAAGAGTTACTCGGGCTGTGTAAGATCGTTAAGTCCAGCAGACAAGATTGCTAAGCAAATTAGTCCAATTGGATACAGGGAGTAAGGCATCATACGAGAAAGTACATCCTATCTTCTGCATAATGATATGGAAAAAATATCAAATTCAAAGCAAAAAAAAAAGACAGATTAGGTTAGTGAACCAATGGCAAGCAGTCCTTATGAAAGGTATTTATATAAAAATAATGTTGAAAGTTGAAGGCAATAATAAATATTCTGTGGTGAAACTATTGAATTCCCACAAACGACATTGGAATGCTTATTGATTACAGCAAGCCTTGGACTGGGCGTGACAACTAAGTTCAGTATCTATCTAACCTATGCCTTCTGCGTTTTAATGCAAGTAGGCTCTTTTACAGCTGTGTTGCGAGACTGCCTAGGTGTTAACCACTTCATTGGTGGCTAAGGAAAAATACACATGCACAATACAAAGAGTAATTGTGCCACCTTGTGAAGCAATACCGTGGTTGCAGTCTGATGGTATCTGGCAGTATTTCATTATAATTCAAACCTCCATGTGATATCTTTGGGACCAAGTTATTATTACACGACTTTATTTGATATAATTTACTAGAAAACTCTTTTAAATAAACCATTTTTCTTCTGAATTACTTTCTGAAAATTCCTTTACAGTTTTGAAAATATTGTATTTTACTTGCTGATTTCCTGCAGTATGTAGCTGGAGTAAGTTGTGCAAAGGTCAGTCGTTCTTGATAGTAGACCTTTTTCCAAAAGAATTGTATCTTTGGCAAAAAATATCAACCAATAAATAAATAAATAAAGCACCCTGTCTGGATAATCTAGAATTTTGAGGGGAAAATCAAAACCTAAAAAGTAAATATTCTACAGGCATAGGGCATATTCTAAAGGAAAAGTTCATTTTTATACTTTAACATTTTATAAGTAGACTCAAGAAGAAAAAGATTCTCAAAGCAATTAAAAAAAAAAAAAAACTTGTTTTGATTTAAAAGGTATACTGTGTGAGTAAAAGTATGTAAGATACATCAATCGTAGACTTAGTTTAGCAAACTTCTACAAGGAAACAGTTGCTCTATTTAAAGAGTAAATAATAATAAAAAATACCTGATGGCTTTTACCTTCATTGTTTAATGAAATCTGCATCTAGCTGAAGGAAATCTAACAGTTACAGAAAGAGTCATCCAATGTTTCCTTTGTCCCTTTTCATTTTATTAATGAGTAATTTATGGCACATCTTGTTTTTTCCATTACATAAGCCAGCCCAAATTCTGCAGAAAATATTCTTTTTAGCTTAGAAGTAATACTAGTGGCAGTAGGACATTGGATACTAAGATCTCAAAAGGAAAGTCTGGAAAAAGTGTAGAAGGTTCATTTCGTGCATGAAATTAAGAAGATGCCACCAAGTTTTATTTTACAGTAGCTACATCATTGGAAAATGTCAGAGGTTCTACAAGGTAAAAGTGTTGGTGTACATTTAGAAGCACGGATCCCAAACCACTGATAAAGGAAGGAGTGTGTTTGAAATTATGTCCATTTAATTTTCTTTACATAAAAAAGTTCATTTTCTAAAGCCTAAACAAATTTAAACATAGCTCAGAATATAGCTTACCAGTTCAATTAATCTTTATACTGAAGAAGAAGTGGTAATAGTGAAGAGAGAAATTACAAAATTCAATCTGTTTTTTTCATATGCATTCAGCAACTAGCATTCTCAGAACAGTGGCCTCAAGTTTGAGGTATGGCAAATTTGCTTTGCAATATCCAGCTGCTTACATAGCTACTTATATTTTATGTAAAAATTGAGAGGAAGAAGTTGCTTTCGTGGGAAGCTGCCAATTTACACAACTGTTAAACATCATGTGGCAACTCAGAGAGAATATCAAGGACTCAATAGTTCTTCAGTTTAGCTTGCAGTCGTGGGTTGAGACAGCATAAAATTTATGGATTTACCACAAGTTTCAAAGAGGTATGTCCACATGGGCAAGCTCTTAAAACTTCAGGTGATCATCAGGCAAACATGAATAAATTCCTCTAATGATAAAATACGCTTGTATGCCTTATTTTCTTTTGGACTTTTTTGAACATGGCTGTCTCAAAGAACTGTGGCTCTGCAAAACATGAATAAAAATACAAAAAGGCTCTGGATTTCCAAGGTAGTGTAGTTAGACTTCTTTGCTAGTAAAAATGGCCATAGAAATCCCCCTTTCCACCCCCAAATGCCAGCAATAGTTTAGTTTAAATACAAGCAAGGAACAACACACGTGTGTGTTTGCACATGGAAGTGCATTAGTCACAAGAGGAAGGAAAACCATGAAAGAAAAATAAAATCTGGGGCTTAAAACACAGGCACGTGGCCAAACTGGCCTCTTATTTCAAAGCAGGGAGAGGGCTGCCTGCATGTCATGGTTAATACAAACCTTTTTTTTTCCCCCTTGCAGGATGAAGCATTTGTAAGTGTGCCCAGGAGGAGCAGACAAGGACCTGCCCCTTATGGGGCGGTGGAAAGACCCCAAGGCTGATAGCCACTGGCCACTCCTGGACCACCTCCCTTCCCACCTCGCCCCATGGTTCGCTTAACCCTGAAGCAAGCTGCCCTGCGCAGGAGCACCGCTGCATGGGAAGCACAGCTCCTTGCAGACAACCGTAGGCCGATTCAAATGAATTTTCACTAAACTTCTGCTAAGGAAGTCCATTGTTCTCCAGGGTATCATGCCCCATAAAGCATGTGGCTCATCTCTGCCCCACTTGCCCTGGTGATGGAGCCTTCAGAGCTCCAGCGAAATGGTATTAAATAGCTCTTAAATCACTCACTGTGCATTTTTGACCGGGACAGCAACTTGGCACATTTGAACAGCTTTGCTTCAAGACAGAACGTTGGGGTGTTGTTTCAGACAAAACAGGTAGTGTTCAGGGTCCACAAAGAAGGGAGTGAGCTTGCTCTTTAGTGTTTTCCTGTTTGCATTCCAATTTTTCAAGTAAGCTAGAAAATTCACTTGGCTCCTAATCTTTCTGGTCTGACCTAAGCAAAACTGTAGTCTTTGGCTAAGCAGATGAATTACTTACAGGGCTGTACCATCCTCCAAAAGAGTTTTATATGCCATACGCTATCTAGTGCCACTGAGCTGGTAGAGCACACGTGGAAGCCATAGCAGATGGGGGTTGCGAAGGTCTGCTGGGTGGTTTGTGGGCAGGGGCAGGAGAGCTCCCCTGGGGCAAGAAGGGTAAACTGCTAGTTTTCCTTGATTAACTCACCAGCAGTCTAGAAATAATTCCTCAGATAAGCTATTCCACCACTTTCATGATGTAGATATCTTTCCAGACTGCTGGGACTAGTGAACTTCAGGAGTGACAGTGAGGCTATGATCTGGCCACCTGAAACAAACAGCTGCACCGAGCCCTGTGTTAGCAAATGAGCTGCTCATTTTGGCTATGCTGAAAAGTCTGACTTGGATGCTTGTCAAAGCTCACTCTCTTCCATTTTCCTCTATTGTATTGTGTAAAATAAAAAGTGGGAGGGGGAGAGAGTTGAGTCAGAAACAACCAACTAAGCCAAACAACAAAAGAGAATAAGCTTTGTAGGGCTTGAGATACATCTGACAGCACAGCTATGAAGTACAATAATAAAATATTCAGGGTGGGGAATCCCTTGGATATGGACTGTAAATAACACTCAATATCATGACCTAAGGAAATTTTAAAATAAAACTTAGTGATCTATTCTGTTATTAACTGTATTTGTCTTTGTTTCACCAGTAACAGAAAAGAAGCAAGCAAGGAATCAGCATTACTTTGCTCTTGCAGTATCTATATCGCTAATCATTATTTCTGCCTACTTTCATTCAAATAATTGTTACTGTGACTTTCAAGGCTAACAACTTTTTTCTTTTAAAAATGTTTTAAACAGATTTCAGCTGTTCCGCACCTAGTGCAATCTATGACAGCATCCAGTAAACCCTGCCCCATCATTGCTGTCCTCTAGCTGCTGCCACAGTGAGAAAGGCATTACAGTTGCTGCTTAAATCAGTAAGTGCAGCTTACAAATATTTTTCCTCAGACTAATTGAATATTAAATCAAAATCCTTGCTGCTACCCAGTGAGCAGTATTCCCCAAATAGCACAAGGCTGTGCAGTCTATTTGCTGGAGAAGAACATTTTCTAGAGGTCGACCTCACTATACTGACATGAAGGTGCTAACCTGAACTCTCCTGCTGCTCTGCTGTGTTTCAAACCATGATTTCCTGAGCACAGGGGAGTGTCACAAAGAGATTTTTAGACAACTCTGATTTAGCAGCAATTTAAGATTTATTAATACTTTCATGGTAAATCCACCTGGTGCTCTATTACTGATGAGCTGTCCAGTTCAAGGAACGGTCACATCAAGGCCTACTGTGGTTCATAAGCCTGTGCAAGACTTGTCAAATGAGCATACCTGCCACACTTCACCCCGTGACTACAGTCAATTCACTTTATCCTCACAGAGTGGTATTGCAGTTACCTCTTGCCTCTGTGGGGTAAATATATTGGCAGATGGTTTATGCTTGTATGTGGTGGCTTTTATAATCATTAGTATGAACTAAAGCACAACATACAATGCTTATTCCTTCTTTTTCGCATGCCCAGTTATATAAACTGAACATTTAAACAGTGTTGTACACACAAGGGGGTCCTTTCAGCAGCACAACTTGTGTAGCCATCCTCCAAACCCTGATATATGTGGCAATGGTTAGCAGTAAGCATAATACAATAAAAGCTAGTAAAATAGCGATGGGATGTAGTAACAAGTTCAGCACTCCAGTTGCCATAGGAGACCATCCAAGCAGAACTTCTCACCATCGATGCTCTCCATCCTTTTTGACTCCCTTCTGTACTTGATGTATTCCTTTGCTCTCATGATGGACAGTGATAAGAGTCTTTTGTCCTGATCTCCATGCTTGTTGCAGGACGTTCATCCAATCAGGATGGTGGAAGAGTCACTTGATTAAAGTCAGATACATCCCAATAGTTGTTGGTTGCAGCTCATGATATAACATGTAATCAAAAGACAAATCTTCATGAATAATTATGGGTACAGAGAAATTAAAATCACAACTGATGGTCATGAAAAAATTACACACACGTAGATTAGACTGATTGGTTATACGATGAACAATATCATCTATTAGCAAAGATTCAAACGATGTTTACATGCATACATATCCTTTCCTGATATATATGACTGTAGTTCCAGGAGCTTTGTTGGGATACATTTTGAAGTGACAATTTTTTTTGCTCTGTGCCCAAACAGATATCTTGAACTTTGAGAGTATTACTTTTGCAGATGAAACCTTGTTGTTCCTGCATAATACACACATTTACATCAATTGTCTGCCACTCTTCTTCCTTTTGGTAGGCCCACACCCTATGCTCTAAGGCATAGAGAATGGTACCATTATGATTTAGTTCTAAGGTAGTAATTGCATATACAGTATATACTGACGCATTGCTTATAGTGAGGACAAAGACGACAACCTTTTCACCTCCAAACGGTAAGTAAACTTTACTAGTTGCCACCACAACTGAAACTCTTTTTCAAACTTGGATGCATTATCCCATATCACTTCATGAATTTCCATGGGTAGGGTTCCTCCTTCCCCTTCTCTAATAGTGGCTGCCTCTATGGACTGTATCCATAATTGCCCTTGCATACAACTAAAGGCAAGAGAGGTATTACCTTGGGTTGTTCCAAGGGCATTTACAATTCATTGGTTCTCATTTGCTTCAATTCATTCCAAATGAGGTAGAAAGTCTGATAGGAGCCATTGGCTTTCTCCTAAGGATAACGAAGATGATTTTAGTGGGTGTTCTGACTTGTTTAGTTCATCAGCAGTAGCACTTAATTTGTTCATTAGGACTTCAGCATCTATGCTATTCAATACTCCCAGTCCTGTTCCCAGTGCTCCTAGTCCTGTTCTTACTATTCCAGTGGTGTCTCGTCATATATGCTGGGAATGCTCTAAGGATTGTTTGTGTAACCATGCTAACCAGTCAGTGTAGGCTACTCCCAAAAAGGCAGAATACTCTGTTCTAATTGTTGACACATTGATGTGCTGTGTTAGGTCTACCCTTTTAAGAGCCAATGAGGATTAAAGAAAACTTCCTGTTGTCCTGTGTTTTTAATTATGTAAGGGACACCATCATAAATGCAAAGAGACAATTTAACAGGAGGCCATGCAAGGGAGGCTAGTTGTTCAATATCAACTTTGAATTGGAGACCTAAGCAGCAGCAAGACTTGGGGTCTACCCAAAGGCACATTACTATCATTGAGTTAGGTATAGTAAATTTATATCAACATTCATGTCTGAAAGGACAGATGTGTGTGTGATCAGGACCACGTCCATCTCTCTCTCCGGCGTAGTTTACAGTAATGGGTGAAGCTGTTGTACATTCGGTATGATTTTCAATCTGGCATCCTATTGAAAAGGCATCCCCTTTTATTCCCTTTAAAGATGGAATCCACTAGTCCAAATCCTCCTTTTTTTACAATCCACTCCCGTCTGAAAAATGTAGTATTATTGTGTAGTGCTACTACGGATAAATTTAAGGATCTAGTGATGTAGTTGTTAGGTGCAAATCCATTAAAACCCACATAAGCATTAGCCCATGGCCACCCTGTCATACACAACTCTCACACTTTGAACATGTCAATTTTGAAAATAAATTCTAGCCCTACATCACAGTGTCATCATTGACAAAATACCAAAACAGGGTGTATTAAGGTAAAATTTTACCAGCAATCTAAATCTGCTGTATTACGAAATTTTCTGTCTGCTCTCTCACAAGTTGAAATGGTATTACATACAGCAATGTTCGTCAGTTTCTGGTGAGTAGATTCATTGATCACCCAGCATCCTATTTTTATCTCCTTTCCTGGTGCCCCAGAGTTGGCGAACTCAACTAATATCTTCCCTAACCCAACTCTATTCATTTATCAAATATGTCTTGGTTCTGTGTATGGCTGCAGTCAACATATTAAAATCTTTTAAATTTTGTTTTAGTCCAAAACTCCCAATGTATTTTACCAATGTGTGATCCCAAGGATCTCGCGCTTAGGTTACTGTGAGTATATTCACTCCAATTAACAAGAAAAGAGAAGATGGGGTAGGGGCATATAGCTGTTGTCGTCATTGCCGTTGATACTGATCCCAGCAGATTAATGCAAGGAGGAGAAAAAAGTGTACACATGACAATGTGATGATGTCAACATCCAGTAGATTAGTCATTCCCATGGTGTTGTTAGTAAGATTCATTGTTTCCTGTAAAAGAAAGAAAGGCAGACAGGTCTCAGTGGGGAAGGCCAAACAGGTTATCCCCTATATGATGCAGCATAAATCCATCTGTCACTAATCTTATGCTCTGCTCCACTATTATCAATGGCATTCCATGCCAGAGATCATCGTGGCTTAATTAGGGTCATTGGTACTACATTGGTCCAATTGATGGTAATTTTACTGTGATGGGCTGTCCTGGTTTCATTGAAGACCAGGTATGGTAGCTATCGAGAGGCTTATCCAAAGGAGCTGGTAAGAAGGCATGAATAACCAAACTTCCAAAGGTACCATACCTATCATTCAGATGGTGCAGAGGTTTTGAAAGGCAGCTGTCCCATTGCCTTTCATGTGGCTTAAGATATTTTTACAGTAACCCATTGGCTCGCTTAATGATACCATTGCATTGCAGATAGTATGGAGTAGTGTGGGACACCTATTTTATTCCTTCTTGCTTTGCCCATTCTTGCACCTTTTTACTAGTAAAATGCAAGCCATTATCACTCTGAATGGAGTCAGGAACAGGCAAAATTGAGAACCATGAGGTTCACACCTTGGATGGTTCTTTTCCCATCAGCTGTTCAGCATTTTGTAGCCATTAGGAGTTCAGACTCCACTTCTACACCTGTCAGAATATACCTGCACCCGGTGGATGATTTTAAAGGATCGATGTAATCAATTTGCCAGGTAGATCGTAATGTTTTTCCTTCATTAATGTGTAGGGGTGGTGCTTCATTGGGATGATCAGTCTGTAATCTGAGTTGACATTGAGGGCACCCAGTAGGTATGGTTTCAAATGCTTTCCCATCCAGGGGCCAGCCTTGGCTTTGTGCTGCAAAGTAACAGGCATCTTTTCCACTGTGTCCGAACTTGAGATGTAAACATTCTCATAGGTGGTACCATTCAGGATTTACAGTGACCTTCCTAATTCTGACCTTCCTACCTTCTGATTCCACCTTGTGACAGGTTGATTATATTTAGCATGATCATTTACCCATCCCATCTTAAAAGATGCTTTCTTGGCAATGTTCAACAACTGCCAATCTTCACTTCTCCAAACTGGGAATCTATTCACGTCCCATTCAAAGGTTTGCCGTTGACAGAGCCACTGTGAGGCACCTGCCCAAAAAGCATAGGAGTCCACATATCTAACTTTGGCTCCATTTTGAGCAGCAAGTACAACAGCTCTGAGTTCTCCTATCTGTGCACCATCTTCTCCATCTTCCACTACCTGCTTGCCAGTGGTGATATCAAGGACCACGGCCCTCTATTGCCATTTCACTTTTAGCATTTGAGCTGAAGCATCTGTGAACCAAATACATTTGGTCGGCATGTTTTCAGTTAAGGGTGGGACATCTAGAATTGGTGAGGGTTTGAAAGGTTGCTGCAAAGGTAAAGGATCACTATTTATAGGTATCCGCAATTTGGAAATTTTGGTGTGTCCTTCAGTTAATTGTGTATTATTGGTGACTCCTATTACAGAAGCATACTATTTTCTCAGCTCGGGTTTTTGAACAATTCCTTCTGGAGAAGCAGTCCCCTTTAAGATTGCCTCTATTAAACTAAATGGTCCTCTAGTATGTACAGGCTGTCCCTGATGTATTTTCTTGACCCATTTCATAGCTCTAACTAAGGATAAAAGCTTTTTCTCCCATTCAGAATATTGTTGTTCTGTCTCTTTAAATGCAGTTGAACTAAACAGTAGAGGTTTTTTCAGGCCATTAAGACAGACTTGGAACAAATTACAGTAAATTGGACACTGGGCAAATCCCATTCTACAACAATAGGATCGGAGGGATGCATTGGCCCCAGGGACTGGCATGTTCACAGTCCATTCAGTAAAGTTTTCACAGCTTCATTATGTCCCTCAGTCCAATCCCACACCTTTCACTTCCGTCGAAAGGAATAAAGGGGTCTGGCTATAATCAAAAACCCAGGTATATGCTTTCTCCAATATCCCAACATTCCCAATACTTGCTGGGGCTCCCTCTTCGATTTTGGAGGATGCAAAGCTTCTATCTTTTCCGAGGTATTGGTTGCAATTGAAGCACTACCAGCAATCCACCAGGTCCCCAGAAATCTTACTTGTGGGGAAAGTCCCTAGCACTTTTCTAGTGGTACAACTAGGGTGCTATTTAAGGCTTCCCATACACAGGCAGCAGCTGTCCTTACTGCCTCTGCAGAATCACCCCCAGGTAGAATGTCATCTACATACTGATAGAAACAGGTTTCTGGGGGAATTGATACTTGCTGCAAAAGCTCTGCTTAATGCTCCAGGGGCAATAATAGGTGAATGTTTGTAACTTTGGGGAAGTCTGTTAAGAGTGTACTTCACTCCTTCCCAAGTAAATGCAAAACAGGGTGTCCTGTTCCTTCAAGGGGACAAGAAAGAACGTATCCTTAATATCTAGAACAGCCATCCATTTATGAGTGGCTGCCTGCAGAGTGGCGGTTACACTTGCAGTATTAGGGACTGCTGCTGTTAAGGGTGCAGTACTGGCATTGAGAATTCCACGATCAATCATAAGGCGCCATCTACTGTCAGGTTTACAAACAGGCCATAAGTGAGAATTATATGGGGAAATGTGTTCTAAAAATAATTTGCCGAGACTCTAAGTCTGCAATAACAGCTGAAATTCCATGTTTGGCAGCAGACAATACCAGACATTGGGGAACATTAGTGAGAGTAGAGTCAGGGAGTGCAAGTGCCGCATGCAGAAGAGAGAGATTAGCAGTTTTAGTTTCCACCCTCTGACTTTCAGATCCAAATGACCACACACTACCATTTGGTAGCTGCCAAGTTTGTCCCATTAAAACACCAAACCCCAAAATATTTTCATAATGATATTTTACCACAAAGCAAACTGAGGTTATTTGGTTTTTGCCCAGAAGCCAAATGTTTACTTTAGAAGTAGGGCACAGTTTGCTGTTCCCATTAATACTGGTTAATTTAACTTTAAGTTGTCCTGGTCATAATACTAATGTGACTGCATTGCTTTGTGTAAGTACAGATATTTGTGCCCCTGTATCTGTTACAAGTTTAGTTGGTTGCTGGCAGGGACTTACAGGAAGCATAATACAAGGGCTTTATCACTCATCCATTGATAAAAATCAGCTTTCTGGACAGGCAGGCCCAATAGCCAGCCAGGGTCTACCTGTTTTTTTGGTTTCTTTTCCTTTCACAGAGGGGAATAAGGATTACGAGGTCCTGCAGAAGCTGTTTGGAGTGGAGTAGTAGCCGTGACAGTGCTACATCTTGCCTTGTATTAATATAATTGCAACATGTTCTAACTTTCTTCTTTCAACTGAGTTTCCTTAAGTTGTTTCTGCAGTTGTTCTGTGTTTATCAACAGTAGCAGTTCAGTAGTTTTATGCCCCTCTATTTCATCCTGCAAATCTAGCATATTATGGGTTGTGTCCCCTCTATCCCAACATGAAGCTTCCAGCCATGTTCCTAACATTTTAAAGATTATACCTTTATTTCTCGCATCCTTAGTCAACCCCCCTGCAGCATTTAGCTGCTTTTCTACTGTTTCCCAGTCATGCCAATTATCAAGTGCCCATTCTTCTGGGGAGGCGGCATTTGGATCAATACTGTGCTTTTGTAAGTAGTCAGTGACACTGCTTGCCATCCTGCCGACTACATCAATTTGTCGCAAAGAGATTTTTAGACAACTCTGATTTAGCAGCAATTTAAGATTTATTAATACTTTCATGGTAAATCACAAGATTAGACTGTATGATTCTTAACAGCACTTAATCATCAGCCAGTTTATCACAATGATTCAACAGAATTTGCTACAATAGAAACAGGGACTTAGTTAAAGATTCGAGAATGGCAAGGTTCACACAAGTGCACTTACTGCAGGGTGTTTGGGGGTGGGTTCTAAATCCCGTCGCACGCTTACTAGATTTTTCTCCCTTTTGGTGATTTACTCACCTTCTCCCTCTCCTGTTCACATTTGTCTGCAGATGAGCTTTGGTACTCGAGGAGTCAGCCCTGAGAGGCATCCCAGCTCAGGGAAAGATGGACGGCCACAGCCTGCTGCAATCTCCTAGAGAGCTCAGATAGGCTTTTTCTGGCCACTGTATTTATAAGATAAAGTGATTGGCTTGTAGTCAAACTCAGATTCCTCATCATATTGTTCTCGACCTCCGATGTGCTCCATCATTTCCCCATGAGGGATTTCAATGGGTGCCTGATTTAGGGCAGTGCTATGCTTTGTTCGTGCTCATGGCTGTAAGCATCCACCTGGTGCTCTATTACTGATGAGCTGTCCAGTTCAAGGAACGGTCACATCAAGGCCTACTGTGGCTCACAAGCCTGAGCAAGGCTTATGGCAAATGCAAGAGTAGAACGTACCTGTGACAGGGAGGCAGAGGATTACATATCAGACTCCTGCAATGTCAGACACGACATTATATATTATCACGAATATTTAAGATTTGCCATTCTCCCTGATTTATTTAGCTTCAGTCTTAATCCTGGGATGGGGGAAGAGTCATATCACCACCTTCAACACACTCATTGATTCATATCTTCTGTTCTCCAAGTTATACTTGTAAGCTTCTTCATGCTGAAGAGTACTCAGGATGCTGTTTTGTACGTAAACAATAAATGACAGGTCCCATGAAAAGAAAACAAATTCCTTCCTGATGAGGCTGCTTTTAGTATGGGGTTATTCTTCTGCATTAGGAGAGAACCCACCACTGACACCTATTTTCACCTGAGTACTATGTTGCAGAATTGGTGGGCTTGAGCAACTTTGGAGTAGTGACAGGCAAAAATCCCATGAGAGGTAAAGGAAGCTTGGAAAAAATTTAATGGGGTTCACTGTGTAAATCCTACCATCGCATATGTTTATTTTTCTTTGTCAATAAAACCCTGAGAAGGCTGATTTCTCATTCCAAGCTCCGATGTGCTTTTAGCTCCATAGCAAATTCTTCTCTCCCTCAGTAGTTTGTTATATATTGTAACATTCATTTCCACACAAAAATCACTGCTATAAACCGTAGGTTTTACTCATTTGTTTTCTACTGCCTGGGGATTTGACTACTTGCCAGTTTAATGCATTGGCATCCAGGCTGCAATAAGTATCTTTACTCCATTTGCTAAGACAGCCCATTCTTCTTTGATTCTGAGTTTTGCACAGTCTTATACTTCAGAACTAGTTCCTTCTGATATTTTATATTTTTACCCATATGCATGAAGTCAGAGCTACTGTTGTCTGATCTCCCTTAATTCTGTATGCCTTGTTCGGGATTTATGCTTGTTCTGACTTAGATCATTTTCTGTGTCACATTTCAACCAGGGACAAAGCCTGATTTAACATCATGGCTGTCTCTCTATCCTCAGCTTAATCTTAACAAATTGAGATGTTTCACCTTTCTTTTCTCTCTCACCTTATATTGCACTGAAAACTGTGTTATATGATAACTTAATATGGTAGGCATCCCAGAAGGTTTTATGAGATGCAAAGAAGATAAAATCGTTTGTCACACCTTAGAGCAATGCAGACCATTTCAGAGCAAAAGATCTTTATGATTCCTGATTTCCACTTGTCTCCACATACCTAATAGGAATAGTTCTAAAACTGAGTAATCTTAAGAAACAGGATGAGGAAGGAGGAAGGAGGAGGAGGAGGAGGAGGAGAAGGAAGATAGGGGAGAAAAGCAGCACTATGAGCTCCTCACTGAGAGCCTATTTACTAACACTTGGTTCAATTCACTTCTCATTGAGCTGATACAGCATCCATGGCATTGCTTTTTAAAAAGAAAATACACTAGTGCAAATTTTAAGATTGAAGGCACTGTTGCTTATTTACACTACCCGCTATCTCTGAAAGGCCTACAATCTTTCTTTTGTTAATTTAATACTAATAGTGGTAGCCATACACAGAGCATTATTCACCTACAGCTCCTGTATCCAGAACTCTAGATTGTCTTATGTCCTAAGTATTTTCAAAAAGTTACTGTTCTTGCAGGTCAGAAACAGAGAAGTAAGTGTGGCTGGGAAAAACAGAAATCAGCCTAGAAACAAAAGCAAACATCTTCCACAGCAAAACCACCCTTTGTCATTATCACTATGTATCTTCCTTACCATTTCCTTTCCTGAGGAAGCACTGTTATTTAGAAGAGGTAGAACCAGATAGCTGGAGACAAAATACTGCTTCAGCGTATATATCTATATGCATTTTTTTGGTATTCAGTTGTGCCTGGAGAGGACATGTTTTAAAGACTGGACTTTTACTTCATATGCCTCACACCCACAGGTATTACAGGACAGAAGTCCACCAAATTTGAAGCAAATAAGCATGCTACTCAACAGATGAATGCTGTGTGCGGTACAACAGCTGTGCGCTGTAGCACTACTCTCTTCCTTACACCTGACCTCCACACTGCTTCCTCCAACAAGGCTAATCTTACAGCAAGTATCAAGAATCTTCCCAGATGAGCCTACTTAGAGCAACAAGAGTTTCAATTTATTGCAGCAGCTACAGAAAATTGATTTTGAGCTGGAAGTGGTCTTTTGGAGTATATCCAAGAAGAGCACAATCTGCACAGAGGAAATCCTGGAGGGAAACAAGCCCTCTTTGGGAAGACTCCTTCTTATGCTTGGTTGTTTGGAGCTGCCTGTGAAACTAAATATGTGGGTGGGAACAAGAATGAACACCAGCTCAGAATTTATACATTCTCCTGAAAATACCATATGTCATACTGCTATTAACTAACTATTCCCCTCTCTTGTAGCACCAAAACTATCTGTCAGCTTGTTTCAGTAATGCATTGAAAATAGGTCTGTGTACAAGAATTTTTTTGCTGGGTTGCCTTAATTGAACTTCATATATCACAGGAAAGAGTACTCAGTGTTTATTTTTCCCAGCCAGATGAGTTATGTCGGGTCTGGAAATGGGGAAAAAAAAAAAAAAAAAAAAGTTAACAATACATCATTCATAACTGGATTTTCTGACTCCGGGATTCAGTGTGTCCTGGTCAGCATTAGAGTATCAGGATCAGTCTGAGATGTGTCCAACTGCAGAAATGCATGCAGTCAGCCAGAGCATCCCCCCAACCGGACCATCCTGACAAGTCCTTCTGTCAGGAAGAGGGCCAGCTGTGGGTATGCAGCACCACTGGCCAGACTGGCCACCTCTAGGAGAAGTCTGCAGAAAAGCAGCTGCAAAAGGGAGGAGTCAGTGTCACACTTTCCCAGGGATGTGGGCAAAAGCTCTTTATCCTAAACTGCAGGTGTGTTCAGAATTCACCTCAATTCAAACTTGAAGTGTATCTGTACCTCAGCAGAAGTGTGCCTGGATTTTAGTTGTTTTCTAGAAACATCCATCTAGGGGCAGCTTTGTGATATTTGCATTGAGGTAGCTGCAAACTTCATCCATTCTTGTTTGCAGTTGGACAAGTCTGGAGAAGCTGAGCACCTGAAAACCCAGGCAGCAGGCCATTTTTAAGACATAGCTTAGATTATCATTTGAGCCTAGCTCAGTGGATAGGTCACATACTTGTCTGGATCACAGATTGCAGCCCTAAGGAACTTAAATGAAACAGAAAAAAAAAAAAAAATCCCCGGGGGGGGGGGGAAATCATCACCCAAACCATGAATCTGCAACTTAAATCTTTCACAGCTTTGGATTTACAGATTTATAGACCAGTATTTCATGATGAGATTTGTTTTTCTCTAAGCCATTGTTCTGTTGTTCTCTTTCCAGCCAATGGACTTGAAATGGGCACAGGCCTGTCAAATTTGACTTATGATTCTGGGTTTGCAATGCTGCCAGGCAGCTGAGAAACAAGCTAAACCAATGCACATGCCATGTCCTTACCCGTGAATTTATGTACACTGAGTTTGCATCTACCAGTCATTCAAGTCTGAACCAGTGTCATGAAAGACAGAGCTGACGCTGTGAAAACCTCTCAGTGTCCTCTATGAACAGGAGCTCACTGTTACAAGAGTGTCTCCTGTATTTACTAATGCATTCCTATACAATGAAAATAGTCAGGTTACAGCTGTGCAAGCGAGGTCATAGGAGACCTGTGAATTCATACACAGGTCTTATACACTTTATATTTCTGTATTCTCATACACTTTATATTTCTGTCTTTCTTTGTACACAAGGTAAAGCTTTCTAGGAGATCCTAATATATATAAATAAACACTGTGCAAAAAGCACTTTTTTTTTGGGGGGGGGGGGGTAAAGAATATATTATAAGAGGAAAATGCTGTTGTTAAACCAAAAAGCATAATCTACCTAAAATATTGGGTGCTTTAAAACTTTAGAAATTTATTGTGACAAAAAGAGATGGTACACCTTATCTTACACTTGTCATTGTTATAGCAGGTAACACTCTATGGAGACAATTAGCTGCTGCTCCAGATCTTTTGAGTATAGAAGCGTTTTCTAAACAATAAAATCACATGTGAAAATAGTTGGTGGAAACATCCCATTTGTTGTGCTGGAAGGCTGTGTGGTGCTTAGTTTAATTGACTTTTATCCCTATAAATTCGTATTTCAGTGAATTAATCCATTTACAAGAGCATAATCAAGCAAAGCCACATTCTTAGGAGCAGACTCTGGAGCCTGAGCTGCTTCAAAGCATATCTGAATTGATCAGAGGGACACTCTTTGGCTGGCAGAATTTGTGGGGACCATCCTGATCTTTCAGTGGTAGTGAGTCAGAAATACTTAACATCCACACATGTCCTGCTCTTACAATTCTTGATTGTTTAAATGTGTGAATTCAGCACTCACACACCAGTACATCATAACTGAAGGAATAAATTCTGCCCTGCCCAAAGAAAATTGCAATATGACATCTCACAATTCACATTGCATTTTCCTTTTTTTAAGTCCTAGTGTGACCAACTTTACCCATGGGAAACTCAAAATGTCTCTTTCCCTCTCCTTTTCCTCTTTTAGAACCTGTCTTGTTTGATGAGTGCATAGGCAGAAGAAAAAATGTAAAGATAGAAAGTGTGAAAATGTATATCCCACTAAAGGAACAAGCCATGCAGGATCCTTTCTATAGGCCAGCTCTAGACTTTACTGAAGTAGAGTGGTAGCCATAGATACCCAAACAGCACCCGCCAGAGCTCCACAGTTAAGCAGGAGTCCCTGTCCTGCAACTCCACAGGATAAAAACAAATAAAATGAGAAATCAGATGCTATTTATTGACTCTTTGAAGGAAGGAAGAATGTAGAAGAAGAAGGCTGGGAATTTCCTCAGAATTTTCCAAGATGCTCTAGTGACTTGAGAGCAGTTGTACTAAAAGCCAATAAAAAAAAAATAAAGTTCAAACCCTTAGGTAGTTTTGAAAGCTAATCTTTATTTGCTGGAGAGAAGGAAGTATTTTTTTCTAAAAATCCTTGTGAAATACAGTAACTGCCAGTGCAATTATAAGTTGGCAGAGCCTGCGTGAACTAGTGCTCTTATTTAGTTCCAGATCGCAGCTGCACATTTTATAAGAGCTAATTCCTCCTACATCTCACTGCAAACACCAGTTTTCCCAATCAAAGGTAGTATTCTGCAGCCTTTACACCCTTGTTCTACATCTTATGAATAGGTACCGGTGTGATATTGACGTATCAACCTGGTGCTGCATGTTAGAGTTTTTACTGGCTATTAAGTAGGAGACTTTGCTGGCAGTTGAGCTGATTACCGTTGGAATAAAAAATTTAAACCCTTGCCAACATTTGTTCCTGTTCTGATCCAAATTTGACTTCTTTACTTTAAGCACCTGCTTAAATCCCATTGAAGTCAAGCAGAGTGTATGCGTAAGCGTTCTCTCAGGCCAGGAACAGAACGATGAATTTAGATCTCAGAGATTACTTACTATGGAAAAAATGCTGTATGTCCCATTTGAATGTCATTACCTAGTAGAGTTGTTTTATTCATCCAGTTTTAAAAGCACTTTTGGAATACACTAAACATTCTGTTTTCCAAACACCAATCCTAATCCTACTTTATAAATGTTACATGAAGACTTTTCTGCTTCAGCTCTCATCTCTAAGGAATTAAAAAAATAAAATCACACAGTAGAAGAGGCAACACAAAGCAATCTTACCAACCCACAAATAAAATCATTCTTGTACAACACATGTAACCTAAGATTGCATCGAATGGTTAAAGAAGGGGGTGTCTCCTTAATTGTTTCTGCACGAATTTATCGTGGGGAGGATTCCCCCACACACACTTGAAAAGAGGTCTTTGTCTCCCAATTTTTTGCCCCCTAAGCATTCAATTGTTGTTTATTTTCTCAAACGCTAGAATACAGATCACTTTTAAGCAGACAATGACGGGCTGTCCCCCTGAGAATGCTCTTTCAAGTGTGCAGCAGCAGGCCTCTTCCTTACAGGCAGTGCAGACGCTCCCGCAGAGCGCGAGTGGGCCTTTTTCTCTCTCCCAGTTTTTGACAGTTCTGCACATCCATAATTGAGAAAACGTGTGAGGGACGGCGCGGGGGGGCTGCGCGGGGCTGCGCGGGGCTGCGCGGAGCCTCCCCGCCCGCCGCGCTCTGCCACCAGGTGGCAGCAAAGGAAACCGCACCAACCGGCCGTCGCAAGCTGGAAATAAAGCAAAACACACAAATCAACCAAAAAAAAAA
>VXAA01005246.1:62055-91345 GCA_013399115.1 Anseranas semipalmata | reverse complement strand
AAAAAAAAAAAAAAAAGACACAAACCAGCAAAACTCCGCCCGGAACCCTTTTTCCTCTTTTCTGACTCTCCACTAGATGACAGCAGCGAAAGCACACTGAAACAGCCGGTAATGGACTTGCAGAGAAAACGATTTTATCCCTACTGCTAAACCCTCAGAGAGCAATGCAGTTAAGAAACTCTCATTATTGGCTGTTTTCCTGGAAATTACAGAGCCCTTTGCTTTCAGGCTTCCCGCCTACAGGCCTCAATAATTTAGAAAAATACATTTCTGCATTGTATGCAATGCACTTAAAGCATATGTACTTGGGTTGGAAAAAACAGTTAAGTATTGTTGCTTTAATGTGAATAATTACTTCATAATGTCAGCTATTAGTCTTGTAAAATGTTCCTTAGTTCTTACTTTCATAAGCTGAGGGGCTCTGATCTTTCAGACAAGAACACCCATCCACACTAAAACTGCAGCAAGGCAGGAGGTTGAGCTTCCCAGTGTATTTACAGCAATGTTCAATTTTATGATGCAGATACTAATTTTATGCCAATGCATTAAAATGCTGCTACACTTTTGCTGTTGGCTCGTCACCAGACTGAATCAGTATGCACTTTCAGCTGAGGTCTTAAAACCCGTTACGGTACAAACTAGACTAGGGTCCAAGTATTTATGGCACAAACAAGGTTCAGACTTGGACCAGGTGACGAAGGAAGGAATTAAACACACTTATCTTACTGTCACACTATGCCTGAAGATGAGTCCGTCCTGACCTAAGTTAAGCACTGCAAAGCTGCAGTAAGTAGGTCACATCCTGGAGCTCATAGGGGGGTAATACACACCCTTTGACCCTAGCCGTATTCCTGAACTATTTCAGGGCATTTTTGTGTGTGTGAAGAGAGGCAGATCTGGTGTAAAGCCAGCTTTCTTGCCTTCATGCATCTGTGAGATTCTCTTGTGCAAGTGAGGGAGATCCCCAGCTCAACTGTATTTGCAGCCCTTTGCCCTGATATAGATGTATAAAGGTTTGGGGTGTTATAAACACATGGGGTGTTATTTCAGAGAGGAAATAAATAACTTGTGTACTTCTCTCTTTGTTCACTCATTTTTTATTTCATCATTTTATCTTGTATTTTCATCCTCTTGAATTATTCTGTGGTATATGAACCTATTGCCTTTTTACTTTCATTTTCAAAGACACTTTCTTACAGCATGGCTATATACCTTTAATCTTTTCAATGTGTATTCTGATTCCATTTTATACTTTAGCACTCCCCAAATTTAGCTCCAGTTTCTGATGTGGCAGCTGCTAAAAAAATATTGACTCTCCATTTTTGGGGGTGACAGAGACAATACATCTTCAAAGATCATGACGCAGGAGTGAGGAAATCCATGTCACAGGGTCCCAGGAAATTATTTCAACAGAAACTCAAAGATTGCAAGGTCTATTTTTTGTTTTTTCTTCAGTGAAAAAAAGTGTGAGGAAACATTTATGCATTCCAGCTAATAACATTTAATAAGAGCAGCGTCATTGCAACAATGCATTCAGTCTGTAAGTAATGCGTAAGTTTTCGGTTTAGAATTCTTTAGGATATCTTAGATGCCACTCTATCATACTTTGCAATATTTCAATAATAGCTATCATAAAAAGGGTTGGTGTTTATTAGAATACATAGTCAACTGGTTGTCTGTGCATGCCATATGGACCATACTACACACACTGAACCAAATCACTTGTCAGAAGAAGAAGGCCTTATGAGAAGTAGCATGTTTATAGTTTTCTTTTTTAATTATACATATAAGAAGACGTTCCGCTGTGCTCAGGGTATTTGTATCTTTTCAGGATCAATTCCTTATGCTGCACAGGAACATTGTAAAATAGTGATGTCAAACAAATTGTATTTGTGACAAAAAAAAAAAAAAAAAGGAATTCAAATAAAACAAGGGAGGGGAATAGCTTAATAAAAATATTTATTGAAAAACTCCCATCAACAGCATTTGGCTGTACTAAGTAAGTAAAACGCTGAGTGTGACTATGGTAATCAGGATGCAAACAGCTAGTATCATGATCAGGATGATTCGGCAACATTTGGAATGCTTTTTTTCTCTTTCTTTCTTTTTTAACAAGGTATCATACCCAGGAGTATAAATATCCCCCATCCAGAACTGTAGATCATTAGGATTTTCCTAAAAGAAAAGTCAGAAAATGAACTCAGTTCCTCTGTCTTGCACATAAAGTCATTAGAACATAGCTAGAAGTATTTTGGCTATCATCAGACAGTGATTAATGAATTTAAAGCATCACAACACAAATGCAAGAAACTTTCACTTGAACATAGGTTACACTACTTGCCAGATGCTGCAAATGTTCCACTGGGGAAAATTAAAACCACACTTTTCAGCCAGGAACCAAATGTAGGACACCAGCCATTGAAATGAGATTAAAAAAAAAAAAAAAAGAAACCATGTTGCCTTCTCAAGAATAGATGCTGATTTACAAATGCAGACATGAGTCCCTTTCCAAAAACAGAGACCAGCAAAAACAAACAAACAAACAGTAATGAGAAAACAACCACAAAAGTAAGCCTAAAATTGATTTGTGCCAACCCACATGTGGGCAGGATTCTGCTTGGTGTGAATAAGGCTGAGCAAATGTATGTTATCTGATAAAAGAATGATGTTATGAACAGCTACTAAGGTGGTCATATATTGTTTAAGTACCTGATTTACAGATCTCCCCACCATATAGATGGGGAAACTCAGTTGTGGGGTGTTGTGGTTCAAGACCTTCTGTAGTTATAGAGGTCATGTTCTGCTGAACCAAAATTCCTGGCACCTAACCGGGTATGCAGACTTCTTTTCCTGATCACACTCAAGTTGGTGTCATGTCTGTACAGGAAAGCACATCCATATTTACTTCTGGAATCCTACCAAAAGAACCAAACATGCTGCACGGCAGTTCATGTCCACACACAGCTCATAACAATCCACTTTACTTGAGTGCAGTGCAGCAGTGCATTACCTTTATATGGCTGGCCAAGTTAGAGTTCAGTGAATGTCTGTCATAGTCCTGCACAGTCCAGGAAGGGGTCCTTTTCTTCTCCTCCCAGTCACCATCCACCTGGATATCACTATACAAGGGGTTGCTCTTGATTGTGGATTTCAGGGTGATGGGTGTAATGTGTTTCCCAAGGGCTTTGTCTATTGTTTCTTGGCTGATCCCATTCAGTTCCAAGCCGGGCAACTCAGTGATGTTTCTCTTTTCTCTCTGCAAAGCACAAGTTAGAGCAGAAGTTGGCCTTTGTCTTCGTTTACCTATGACACAGGTCCCCTCCCAGAGTTATCATTTGTAATATAATAGAGTCATTTTTAAATTTACATGTGCAACAATTTTTCTTGTTCTGGCAAACATCTACAGTGCTCTAAGGGAGCCTGACTGTTCACTCCGTGCAGATTTCTTCCTCTGTGGTAAGCATGTAGGTATAATGTGAACATTAAACTTTTCTGCAAATATGAACTGGCGTTATAATGCCCGCTGAAAGAACACCTGTATTTTAGCAAAACAGTGCTGTGGGGTACAGCAGTGGAGCCTGCAGCTCTGACAGATGCCAAACGACTAAGAGCTGTTCAAAACAGCTCTCTCAGGAGCCAGAGCTGTAAGGACGAAACAGAGTGAAGCACACAGTGAGGGTGTGTAACTGACCGGCTCTATTGGAGCTGCACATCTAATGGTGGGTGCAACTCGCAGCTCTGTTTATGTTATTGTGTGTTAGACCTGTGTAAGGATGACAGAGAGGCCCGACATGCAACTCTGCTTCCTGAGAGAGCTGTTTCGAACACAGCCCAGCCCTCACAGCAATACCTCTCCTGTGCTTCAGGACTGCCTTTACAGTACCATCCCAGTGCACACAAAGCTCTCCTTGGTAGCAGATGACACTCCCCACCAGCACCTCTGTCCCTTCTTGAGACAAGGGTGGTCCTGGCCTGGTGCCTGGCAGGCCTGCTGGCAGGAGCACGGCGCTCCCACCTCCACCTGACACTGGCTGTGGAGCTGCTTGTGTCCCCCATCAGCCAGCACCGGCCTCGAAACTGACAGCAAACTGCTTGCTTCCTCTGCTTAAGCAATGTTCTGCCACCTTGGTGGGCTGGTGGATCCCCTTCCAGTGGAAGCCAGCTGCCGCAGATCATCCCACGCTCAGTGCCTCGGGTCTGTGCAGACGCAAAGGCATGTGTGAGCTGGTGTGGGGCAGGAAGGTGTGGAAGGAAGTGAGGGGGCTGCTTTCCTTTAGAAAGGAAAGGAGAATATAAAGAAGAAACAGCCTTTGTCTAAGAAACCCTAGTAGGAAGCATCGTGCTGGCATTCTTATCACTAAATCACCACAGTGATGACTAAGAATATTTCCCATCAATAATTATCATTAGTAGGTGGGTGGATCCTCAGTGCCCTCCCAGTTCCTCCATTAGTTCATAATTTCCATATGTCATTCCTTAGCCTTGACATGTCCCCTGACAGTATTACTCTTTGCATTGCAGTTACAGCTGGCACTGAAGCCCTCTGGATTGTACTGGTCAGATTTCAGCTGAGCTGGTGTTTTTAACTGTCATTTCTTTCTGACTGCATTTTATTTTATTTTTTTTATTTCTTATTTAAAATTTGTCGATGACCTTAATGATGCTTCCCTCAAGCCTGCTAGATGGTTGAACTTGGAGAACATTTTGCTGAAGAACATGAGCTGTCTCACCAGGGGATGTTCGCTCTCCCTAGGCTAAAATGTTGTGAAAATAATGCAACTTGACAGTAATTTTTAAAGCTGTTTTAAATAACACACTCCAAAACTTGGAAAAGATGGCATAATACAGAATTTGTTCATAAAAAGAGTGCTTTGTGCCAAAACTTTATGTCTCTTCCCTCCAGCATGCCTTGCTTTTCACAAGCAACAATACATGAGAACAGGTGAATGTGCTATCCTGGAATAAAGGTAGGGAGGAATATGATGGGAGTAGCAACAGGGCTTTACTGTTGGAACTGGACTGGAATTTGTGGTAGGAGATGGTTTGCAGAAGATTTGGAGAACAGACACTGAAGTGCCACGTTAACCAGGAGAATACACTTGAGTGCAGCTGAAGGAGTGGTTGTGAAACTTCTGCAGTCGATATGGCCTAGAAGAGACTACCTAGGGAAAGGGAAGGAAAGAAACCTAAGGCACAGAAAAAAGTAAACGTTTAGGTCCAATAAATAGTACAGATAAATATGAAGCAGATTGCATGAAACATATGCATTTATAGAAGCAAATGGAGATTAGAAAATAAAAATATACTTCCAAGTATTAATTCGAGAAAAAAAAATACACATTTCTTCTTTTAAGACTCAAAACATCATCGGTCTTCATGGACTGCTATGTTTTGATTCTTATTCATACAAACAAATGTTCAAAGATGAAAGTATTGTAAACTTCAGTACTCATGTATGTTACAGAATTTATATTACATACACTGTGCCTGAGGAGACAGCATGAATGTAGGTGGAAGAGATCTAAATCAGAACTGATAGGAGGTAATTTATATTAGTGCTCACTGAAACAAAGGAGAGAACAGCAAATACTCAAAGCAGTAGTAGTCATAAAAAATTCTGAGAAACTGTAGTTGAAATGTATCAACGAAATACTCACTTAACAAGATGAGAAATGTGCAGCTCTGCAAACATATAACTGTGTTTGATGTACATACAACTCATGAGCAAGCAAGTTGTTGCTGTTTGTAACTCATTTCTCACCAGAAACAGTTTGTCCCTCTCTGTCAGACCCAGAGAGCTGACTAGCACAAAAAGAAGATGCTGTGAAAAGCCTGAGGATATATAGAGAGTTAAAGCTAGTTCCACCTCTGGATTGAAATGTGCTTTCTCCATAGGTTTCTCTTGCTGATTATTTCATAATGCAAATTATACCTATCAGTACATGACAATATATATAACTATAAATTATAAACTAATCTATGTTGTTAGGAAGTATTTTAATCTTGTTTTTTATCTTGACTTTATCCACCTGTTGCCATTGTTGTTGTAGTTGATAGCACTGAAACAGAGAGTCTAACCTTCCTGTCCTCAGTCTGTGATACCAAGCTAAAGATACCAAGAGCTAAGGCTAGGCCTTGGTCAATCTACCTGCAAGAAGAGATCAAAGAGACACGAGAGCTCTTTGTGTTCCATGGCAAGCTGTGGTTGCCGGCTACAGCCAGGTTGATAGTTAATGAAAGTGACAAATGCTGTCTGTGGGCAGCTGTGCCTAACACTTTTACCAAAGCAGTCTTTCAGAAATTTAGGGTCACCACGTACTGCAGAAGTTGTTTTGTAACAACATCCTCAATCCTCATGGAAGTGGGTAGTAGGGTGATTATTATATTTGTAAGTGATTTGTTTAAAATTATAACCCTCTGTTTTGCAAAAGCCACATAGCACACCCTGGAGAGCTCTCACAGCAACAGGAAGGACATTTTTCTGATGTAGAGACAAAAGGACTGATAGATAAAAAGCTTCCAGGTAGTAACCCAAGGATCCCTGTAGTAGATGTAACAACTGTATAGGTATTGTAAGGCATCTGNAAAAAAAAAAAAAAGCTCATTTATCAGAATAAACAATTATTACCTCTGTAGAATTTCTTAGACAAATCTGATCTTACAAGGGATGCTGTGTAAAAGTGACCAGGAAGGCAATCAGTAACCACAGCTAGGGGAGCAGATATGAAAGGCAACAGGGCAGACAGTGCACATCAAGAGTTCCCAAGAACACAAGTTTTCAAGAGACATGAAGGGCCACGGACATGCTTGTCAAGGACATGCGGCAGTATTGGGTTCTGCAGAGCAAGCTGGGAGCCCACCTGACATGGATAGCAGATCAATAGGTGGCTGTAACAACTTAAGCTGACAAGACAGGACCCAGTAACATTTAGAGAAAAGCAGGCATTCATACTATTTTCATTGTGCAGCATTGAGAGTACTTCTGCCCCAGTAATTAATTGTTTACTTAAAGGACGCTGTTTTGTCTGTCCCTGTTAAAGGAGGTCTGCAGGGCTGTGAGTACAATATATAAAAACTGCTGCATGGCGTCAGACCAAAGCTCCTGCCAGCCTTGCAGCTGGTCTCTGGTTGCGGCCAGTTGCAGATGTCTAGGGAAGAATAAGAGAAAGAGTATGTAATGCAGGTCTGAGCCAAGGGACAGGCAAGCGACGAGCCCAGCACCTAACTAAGAGGTAAAAATCTCCTTTCCCGGTGCCTTGAGAAGTGTGCAAAGGCAAGACACGGGTGTTACGCTCAGATGAGAGACCAGGAGGGGTTAGGAGTGCAGCTAGCAGGGTAACAGTAATACTTGCAGGCCAGAAGTTGTTCAGAGTTGTGAAATCCTAAGCAACAGCAGCAATGAGAAGGAGCACAGTATTCAAAGACAAAATGCTCTCTGCTGTCTTCCAGAAACAGGGAAAAGTGGAAAGCTTTCCTGCTTAAGCAGGAAAGGGGAGTCTGAGAACGGCAGAAAGCAAGGGGACAGGCTGGAGGAGAGGGACGAGCTCAGCTCCCAGGTGCAGACACAGGCCATCAGTCTCCCGCTGCACGAGGTGCTGTGGGCAGAGCGTCCCACGGGGCTGGGAGTTCTCAGGGCAATCAGAAAGCGGTCAGCAGCTAGCCGTTTGTGGAAGAAACAGCCTGTGCTTTTTATGCTGCTTTACACAAGGAAGGGCCAAGATTCCTGAACCGCTTTATGGTCTGTTTTATTTGAAGTAGACGAAAATATACACTAAGCAGTGAAGCTGTTCGGTTTTCCTGACACAGAAGAGGAAAGTAAACAGAAAAAGTGGCAACATTTTGGTCAGAAATTTGAATTTTTGTTATAATCAGGCTGCTTTTTATAATGGAAATAAATTTTAAAACTTATAGGTGGGGAAAACACATGAGCACTTAAGTGCACTTGAATTTGAATGATCTCATGATAAAGGTCTGGAAGAGGCCACAAATACACCACTGAGCAGTCACTTTGTGCAGGGAGTCCGGAGCAGCAATAGTTTATTAAAGAAAGAAAATGAATTTCTGAACAAGGAATTTCGGCTACTCTCAAGGTTTAATGATTCTGGGAGACTGTAGGTCACGCACATATGTTCTGAAACGAATTCTCCTCCCTCGCCCCCCCTCATTTCCGTTTCTGAATTAACTAACCCTTAACCCCATTAGCTCTCTCATCTTAAAGCAAAATATGTTATTCCTGTGCCATTAGTTCTGCGCTGTGCCATCGTGTTTATTCTAACGTCTGGAACTCATCAGTTCTTTTCCCTTTATTTGATTGTCAGCAAAAGGGAAAAAGAGGAGGCGAGTTCATAAGGGAGAGAGAATAAGGCACAATGGATTTTATTCGGACAGCTTGCATTCACTACTGACTGCACTTAAAAACATAGGTTGTGCCCTGGGTTCGACATTTATAAAACATACCACGTTACAAACAGTGTTTCTGCAGACGTGGCAAGCGCAGGAATTTCCCTCGAAATGCCCACCCTCAGCATTTCCACACAGGGCCCTGGACAGCCCCTTGCTCGCGGCGAAGGGCAGAGCACAAGCTGAGGGCGCACGGCTCCCCGCGTGCTCCGGTCCTCCCACGGCGCTGCAGCCCTGGCCCAGCCTTGGTGGCTCCCGTTCAGCAACAATAGGGAGAAGCATCCCTGCCGCGGAGGCAGCTCTGTGTGTGGCTGCCTCCGTCCCGCACAAAAGAGGGGCCGCGGCAGGGCGGGGAGGGAGGCCAGCGTTGCTCCATACCCCATTGTTTGGGATCCTGCGGGCTCCTTCCCTTGGTGAGGGCTCTGTGCATGGGAGACAGCGGCGACCGTGGGACCTGCCCCCTTCCTCCCAGCTTCCCCCCGTGGGGAACAGCCAGCGAGGAGCATACAATAGGAGCAGGCTCTGGGAGGCAGGGAAGGGGTCTGGGCAGCTGATGGAGAGAAATGGCCGAGGGGGAAGAAGCAAAACTGGAAATTGCTGTGGGAGACTTCAAGGCTCTTCCTCTTCCCCTCCCGCCCCCAGGTCAATGGCTTTTTGGCTCCCACTCCTCATTGCCCTGGGCATCTTGACCGCCACCCTGGGGATGCTCAGGATGCAGATCCTTCTCCAGCCCCCCAGCTACCTTCGTGCGTCTCTATCCCTTGACAAGAACCAGACCTTGGAGCTTTTGCTCAGGCTAGGGGTGGGGAAAGGCGAGGGGCTCCCTGGGCAGCAGGAAAGGAGTGCTGTGGTGTACGTAGCAAGTGGGGCCCAGAGGGGTGTGAGCTGATGCAGCTGTACTGCTGCTGATCCAGATATGAACGTCTCCTCTGCGGGCTCCAGGGCCTCCGCTAGGCAGCGTGCATTTGTATTTTTACCACAAAACTGCTGCTACCTCCACATAATAACCTGCATTAATACAGTCATTGTCTTTCATACTTTCTACAGACATCTGTCAGGGTGACAGCAAGGTCAAAGAGAAACGAGGAAAAACAAGGCAAAGTAAAGAAGAAGCTACAGCTAACTGTGTAGACATATACAAGCTAGCAAGATACCAGAAAGAATTTCTAGTGCTCTCTGTGATGTGCCTTTTCATTAGTGATATGGCCTGGATTTCATATGTAAGTCCAGTGTTGGTTTTTTTTTGTTTGTTTGTTTGTTTTTTTAATCTCCTTTGGTATTCTTTTCCCTTTCTCATAGTTTTAATTTCTTCAGAGAGTGTGTTCCATAACCCCTTTAGTACAATTAGTCTGTATTCGACATCAGTAGGCATTCTGGGAGATACTATGAAAATGTCACCACCAGCAACAGAAAGCCTAATGTACTGAAGTAAATTAGGTGGACTGCCCTGCTACTGAAGAGAGCAACTGTCCTTTTGGATACCAATCCTCACAGAAGTCAATGGGAAAACTCCTGGGGATATTAGTAGTGCAGATTCAGAGATGTAGGAAGCTGAATCCACAGCTGAAATGCCAAACTCACATCATTTGCTCCAGATCCCAAAAAACAAGGTAGAAAAAAAAAGGGAAAAAAGTCTGCCTCTGTTAGACCTTACCTGTAAATAGACCCTGTTGTGCCACTGCTGTACTCCAGGTAAAGCTGCTTCTGGGAATTTTGCCAGGCTGGCTTGTAGAAAGGCAGAGTTTTTCACTAAGGACTTCACCTCCAATTGTAGGAATTTATCAGGATGGTTGTTGTTTGGCAAAACGGAGAAGTCCATGTTTCTCTCCTGTAGAGTAATAATGAAAGCAGTCCAAGCTTCTGCTGCCTGGCTGTGCACGCTCCTTCTATTATTAATGATGTGAAGAAGGATACGACAGTTTCCTGAAACTGTATCTGACCCCTGTTTGGTGTCAGGCTCACTTATATCATCTACCAATGATAAAAGGTTGTTTAGAAGCGGTAGAGCAGACAGAACATGTTTCTTTAAGTACCTGGCTTAAGTTTTCAAGTTCAAGGTCTATTTTGATAGATACATACGTGCTCATTAAAGCTAACCGAGTACCTGTGAGTAGATGCATGAGACACTTAAATGCATACCAGCACTTCCTCAAGTGACCTGCCAAAAATTTCAAGCTTACAGCACTTCAAAGCAAGCTCTTTTTCAGAAAATTAGAAGCAGTTCCCAGTGCAAAGCCAATCTTCCTCCTCCTCTGTGGCAGCAATAAGAGGCTTCACCGTGCTGCGTGGGTTGGTGCCATTCACCACGGCAGCTATGACATGCACTTCTTCGTAGGCAGGGATTTCTCTGACAGTAAATTCTTTCTGACTCTGGGAAATACCAATGTGTTTCAAGTAATTGATAACAGAAGTTTTCAAGGAATTGACTCTGCTTCTGTTCAAGTGAATGGAAAAACTCTTGCTGACTTGACTGGCGTAGAAGTAGAGTCAGTCCCTTAACTTTCACTATTTTATTTTGAGATTTGCTATTTTCAACAGCATTTTAGAAGTATGAAGCACTTTTGACTTTTTGCTGGTGAAATTCTCCTTCTCATCATGGTCATTACTTAATATGAGTATTTATTTTAACTTTTTTTTTTCCAGACCTTTCCATTTTTGTTAAACAAGCTTAATTTTGGGCAACACTGCTATATAGGATATGTTTTTGAAACCATGTTGTTTGAAATCCAGGGAAACCTATTTTGGACCAAATTAAATGCTGTGAATTAGGGCACCATGAAAATTTTAGCTTTGTACTTAGAACAGAGAATCAATCTATTTTCATGGATTTCTGACATTTTGAAAGAAAATAAAACCAATAGAATATTTTTATGTTACTTATGTGAGGTCCTAATGCAATAACTTAATTTGATATACATGTGAGTTAAAACCCTTCTTATCCATGTAAGAAGTCTGTGATTTTTCCTTGCATGTATGTATTGGCAATTATTTGGCAGCACATCTGTTAAGAAATTATTAGTCCATTGCCTTTCCAATAGAAACCCCTATTAGAGTATTTGCCAACAGCCAGAAAAGAGGCAGTAATGACCGTGTTTCCAGGTAGACGCTCCTGGGGAAGCATGCTTCTGCGGAATGTGCTGCTAAATTTAGAGCTTTTCCCTCCAGTGTAATGAAACCCCAGAGCACTGTATCACACCTTTACAGCATACCTTTAGTGACTGCCATGAAGTTATTGTTTTAGACTTAACATGACTTGTAGTCCCCTCTTTCCCTGTGTACAGCTAAGCCAGAAATAATTACTGTTCTACAATACCTGCATATGTACAACCATGCCTTCTTTAGTGAACATATATACTTTTTCCAGCTTCTTGCAGAAGACAGGATTTTTCTTTGATACTGTAGTGTACAGGATGGAGGGCATGCGTGTGAATTTACTTGCTGATACTACTTCATTTCATCAGATGTGATATGAGAACATAGCAAAAGTATGACTGAGCTAGGGGTGCCCCAAGCCCAGGATCTAGCACCGTGTTCGTAAAAGGCAAGAATCACAGAATCACAGAATCGTTCAGGTTGGAAGAGACCTCCAAGATCACCTAGTCCAGCCTCTGACCTAACTCTAACAAGGCCCACACTAAACCATATCTCTAAGCTCAACATCTAAACGTCTTTTAAAGACCTCCAGGGATGGTGACTCAACCACTTCCCTGGGCAGCCCATTCCAATGCCTAACTACCCTTTCGGTAAAGAAAAGACGCTGCTTAGGCACAGTGTGTTTANATTAATTTGTCTAATTGTTTTTCAAATCTTCTGATACCAGCTCTTCTGAAAGCAAGATTCAGAACTTCATGACCATCAGTATGAAGTGCTTACTTTTATGTGTTTTGAACTAATTTCCCTACCAGTTTTATCAAGGAGGACCTCTTTATTGTATTGCAGGGTTTCGTGAATAAGAGCTCCATGCGCAGTATACCTATCACCTTCAGGACTTTTTAAAATTTGATCATGCTCATCTCAACCTTTTCTTCTCCAATCTGAAGTATCAACTTTTTTTAATCTTATTTCATAAGCCACCTGGTCCATCTCCTAGATCTTTTTTTTTTTTTTTTTTTTTTCTTTTNTTTTTTTTGTCTTTTTCTATGTATTACTGAGTAATTCCACTACATTGTTTCTGAGATGCAGTGACTAGAAATGAATGCAGTGTTTGAGCTGCAGGTACACCACAGTTCCAAAAGTGGTAAAAATGATGCCCTTTCTTCTGATGACATCCAGTTTTTGCCTTTTTTTTTTCCTGCTATAGAGTAAATAACTTCAGACTACAATAACTAATGACACTATGATCTTTTTCCAGCTCTATGACCGCCAGCTGCAAGTTCAGTACCTTGTAGGCATAGTTTAGGCAGTTTTCCATAGCTGTACTACCTTGCATTTACCCACATTAAGTTTATTGGTTATTGTTTCCCCTAATCATTCAGTTTTGTGAGTGTCTCAGTAAGTGAGGCAACACTTGGTTAACCAGAAGAGCATAATGTCATCTGCAGAGCTGACGAACTCAGTTTTCATTGTCTTCCCCATGCCGTTGATGAAAGTGTTGAACAAAATTAAGCCAGCGTCATTCCTTGAGGAACCATCCTGAAAGATGACCATTTAACTCCACCTTTTGCTTCCAGTTCTTTAACCAGCTTTCAAGCCACAGAGATTGCTCCTGCAGTCCTCTGTAGTTTCCTGAATCTCCTGTAACGTGCAATGTTGTCAGAGACTTCTGTGTCCATCAGATCCTCTTTGCTCGGGACACCACTGAAGACTCTCCCATGCACTCAGGTATCTTATTCTTTATTATAGGCTGTTACTGCACACGGGAATGAACACAAGACTCCCTAGCCTGCAGTTCAAAGGATCCCCTAGAGATCCCTTTTTCCATAGACAGGAATTACGCTGCAATTCACCTGTCCTCTGGCACAGTGGCTGTTTGTAAGAATAGCTGACACACTGTGGCAAGCAGTTCTGTAGTTTCACATTTGTGTTCTTCCAGGAGTCTCACATGTATGCCACACTAAATACCGGTTAACATCTAACACATCTATTTGGTCTTACATTCTCATGTGTTTCCTTCAGCTTCATCCAGATTCTATAACATCCCTGGTGTAAGCAATGTGTGACATGTGAGGATCTGTGCAGCATTTCAGCAAGAAAGGCCAATGAAAATAATTCACTGAACTTTGCTTTCATGGCGTGATCACACTTGTGGTATCAGGTGGTCCTACTTACTCCAAAGTTGGCTTCCTGCTTCTGGTGTATGTCAAGTCCCTTTTACTATTAGCTTAAGCATCTTTTCTACAGAGCTCTTCAACTGGATTAACATGCATTCACCAAGGTGAAATCACTCTTAACCAATCTGATAGCCTTCTATGATAGAATGACTGGCTGGGTAGATGAGGGGAGAGCAGTGGGTGTTGTCTACCTTGGCTTCAGCAAGGCTTTTGACACTGTCTCCCACAACACCCTCATAGGCAAGCTGAGGAAGTGGGGGATGGATGAGTGGACAGTGAGGCGGATTGAGAACTGGCTGGACAGCAGAGCTCAGAGGGTTGTGCTCAGCGGTGCTGAGTCTAGTTGGAGGCCTGTAGCTAGCAGTGTGACCCTGGGCTCAGTACTGTATCCAGTCTTGCTCAGCTTAATTCACCAGTGACCTGGATGAAGGGACAGAGTGATGACACAAAACAAGGAGGAGTGGCTGATACACCAGAGGGCTGTGCTGCCATTCAGAAGGACTGGGACAGGCTGGAGAGATGGGCGGTGAGGAACCTCATGGAGTTCAACAAAGGCAAGTACAGGGTCCTGCACCTGGGGCAGAATAACCCCATGCACGAGTACAGGTTGGGAGCTGACCTGCTGGAAAACAGCCCTGTGGAGAAGGACCTGGAAGTTCTGGTGTACAGCAGGTTAACCATGAGCCAGCAATGTGCCCTTGTGGCCAAGAAGGCCAATGGGATCCTGGGGTGCATTAGGAGGAGTGTTGCCAGCAGGTCGAGGGAGGGGATCCTCCCCCTCTGCTCAGCCCTGGTGAGGCCACACTTGGCATTCTGTGTCCAGTTCTGGGCTCCCCACTTCAAGAGAGAAATGGACATACTGGAGAGAGTGCACCAGAGGGCCACAAAGATGATGAGGGGACTGGAGCATCTCTCATACAAGGAAAGGCTGAGAGAGCTGGGCCTGTTTAGCCTGGAGAAGAGAAGACTGAGAGAGGATCTTATCAATGCATACAAATATCTGAAGGGAAGGCATCAAGAGGATGGGGCCGGACTCTTTTCAGCGGTGCCCAATGACAGGACAAGAGGCAACGGGCACAAACTGAAGCACACGAAGTTCTGGCTGAATATGAGGGGGCACTTCTTTCCTGGGAGGGTGACAGAGCACTGGAACAGGTCGCCCAGAGAGGCTGTGGAGTCTTCTTCTGTGGAGATATTCAAAACCCACCTGGATGTGATCCTGTGCAACGTGCTCTAGGTGACCCTGCTTGGCAAGGGGTTGGACCAGATGATGTCCAGAGGTCCCTTCCAACCTCATCCATTCTGTGATTCTGTAATAAATTCTTTTTGAAAGCTGTTGATTTTCTGTTTACATTTGACCTGCCATTTTTATGTTGGTCTCCTGGTAGCAATGGCAGCACAATTAAAATTCTGGTATTCTTTTTATCTAAGAAAAGTCAAGTAAGTGGTAAATACTGTGCTGCACTTTACAAGCGTGTATCTGAGACAAAGTATCCCCACTGCACGTCAGCCTACCACAAGTCCTGTGCACCACTGAAATCAAACTTAATCCAACCAAATAGGGTGTAAGTGGGATTTAAGTAGCAGAGGCCTACTCTAGCCCCTGTGAACCAGAGTGAATTTCACCTCTACCTGCCAGCTGACCTTGACTGATTTGAGATTCATTAGTTGAAATTTTACATATTCATCAGGTCAGAAGGAAAACGTATGAATGCAGAGGGATTGTTGCTGAAAAAAAAAAAAAAATACAACAAGGAAACTTGTCCCCTAGCACAGAAGGCTGTTGCTTCCCTGAACGCCGCTGGGAAGCGCTGCCTGCTGTCGCCAGGGCTGCGGCACGGCCCTGCACGGCAGGCGGGCGCAGGCACTGAGCCTTCTCACAAAACGGACTTCAGGGTTTGCGTTGCTTCTCTAAGTGATGATTGTGTGTATCAAAGCAGCAAAAGTAAAATTAACTTGCTTTCAAGTTCAGGGAGTAGGAAGTAATAAGCATTTTTGCCATGTAAACACAAAATTGCTTCAAAATGATTCACACATATCTAATTAATAGTTTTGTATTACAGATGCCGAAGAAATCAGAGCCGGAGCCATCAGGATTATAACACACTGACTTCACTCATTACATTTAAAAAGAACGTCATTCTGCTGTGCAACTTTCCATCCTTGGTTCCCATCCAAAAATCTTTTATTTTATGATGCTGTGTAAGGGCAATGGGAGGATGATTTAAGCACAATTCACTCGTCTCTTTTCAACAGACACAGGCAGAGTTAAAATGTACTTTTGCATTTTGAGATAAAGTTGATTTTCATATTAGAGGAATATTCAGAAACAGCAGAGCGTAAACATTTATAGTTGTGTGGATGATATCACTGGTTGAAAAATAATGTCCTCTGGCCTCTAGTCTAGAGACATCTTTCACTTTGTTTGACTTTTGGTTGTTGTGGTTGTGATTCAAGCAAGTGAAGGAATATTAGCAGGACGGGGTACTCAGTAACTTTGAAGAAAATAATGATTGCTTGTTTTTGCCTGCCAACTTCAATAATTCTATTAATTAAATTCTAAATTTATGCCCATGACATTGAGGAGTTACGCCCAACAGCAACTGAACCTTCTGTACTTTGAAACACACTGTGTCTATTTAATTACGCAAAATATAATTTCACATTCCATGATGTCAGAGTTATTTTTCTTTCCTTTTTACTTTTTAAAACCAGAAGATATATAATTTAAAATCATACATAAGCACATCATTAAAGCTGCAGTTTTTGGATGCACAACTGTTAAGATACAGCCTAAGCAGGCTAAGACTTTGACAGTACAGATATTTGAAAGAACATGCATTGATTTCAGTGCAAGTTAAGAATGCTGCTAAGTATTCTTCCTGGACAGAATTACAGTCCTGATTGAGGGAACTCAGTATATTAAAATCTGTGTGGATATCTACATCACATCTATACAGTAGACTCTTCGGAGAGAATTAAAAGGCACAATCAGTCAAATATAGTTGCATTCCCTTTTTGCTTAGAGTAGAAACGGGAATCTGAATCTACTGCTTGTGCTTATCAACAACCATTTTAATATAATGCACAACAGTTACCAAAGACAGGTCTGATGCTTAGTGAAGTCTATTGTAATACAGCACTTAATTCAGTGTGGGTCCAAGGCTCCCCTTCCTGCAGTCTTGAAAGGAGGCAAGTTCACATTAAATTGTTATGGTGATTACTAACTACACCTTATGACACCTTTCAGACTCATTTCTCCAGCTGTCTGGCCTTCAGGGTTTGCTCTCCTACATGTTTTCAGAACGTGACTAATGGCCTGCATTGCAAAATGGAGTCAGAGGACATATCCCTCTCCTACAGCTATGTTCAGTGGTTACAGAACTCACCTGAGACAACTAACTTCTTCACTGAATATTACTCTGTTACATCCAGCTTTTCATATATCAAGGATCACGGAGTGGCACATCTGTCTGCAGTTGCAGAAAGCTGCCTAAGTCACGAGTGGGGAAGCATATGTTGTAGAGATTCCTGTAGATGTACCTGCTGCTATGCAGGGCTCAACAGATTCTGCTACCAGACACGGATGCCCAAAACCGCAAAAATGCAAATAACAAAAGAAGCATTACTTTTTATTGAAAACGTAAAAATCATGTGAATCATGTACAATATTTTCTCATAAGGAAAATTTTAGCTGTTTCATAACGTTTCACAAAACTGTAAAACATTTTATTTTTATAAAGACTTTTTCATAAAACAAAGATAAAACTAAAGTAGTATTACAAAGCTATTTTCTAAATCATTGACACAGAACTGAAAATGTTTAACAGATTAATTCATAAAAGTGGCAGGAGGAAGGACTCTTCCATTTGTAAATCTGCAAGAGGACACACAAAGGTATAAAGGGACATGGGTTTTTTGTTTCAAAACGTTTAAAATCAAGTGACATGTTAAACAGTACAGACGTGGATTCATAGGATGGTACAAGTTCTAGGACTGCATTTCTCTACACTACCTCAAACAGTGCAACAGTGATTCAGTGTAAATCTCTACAGTGTTTCATTGATTCAATACTTGTGTTCAAGTATGTGTCCATGAGAATGATCAAAATCCCTACTTAGCTATTTTAATTTTCTTGTTTATAATAGGTTATAAGTTACAGTAGATTATCCCCAACAGTATGTTTCTAAATCATATGAACTGATTTCACAATACATTCTGTAATAACCTGTTCAATAACGTTAGCTTACTCACCTCAACATCTGTTGCAAAATACACAAGATCATTCTGACTCTGAATGCCAAAAATATAATAAAATTAAAAAAGGCTTTATTTCCATATACAACAAAACTATTCAGCTAAATTAAAATAAATTCAAGATAACATGGTGGCTTTTTTGGCAACAGAGAGATGACCCTACTGAAAATAAACATTTAAAATACTAGTTACTATTCTTTAAAAAATTCTAATAAATGTATCCAAAATTGTTCATATAAAAATTAATTATGAAAACCTCAGAGGATAAAACAAGTTGGCTGTCTAACCAAAACCATTAAGGATGTCTGGCAGGCAAAATAAATTAATTTGATTAAATTATATGTAATCCGATAATATTTGGTCTGAAGAAGCGTGCATGTACGTGTACGTGCGTGTGTGTGTGTACATGTGTGTGTGTTTATAAATAATAACATATCAAAGAGCTGAGAGCCAGCCAGCCTGACAGAGGTCAACTCTTCTGTTGCATCTTTTGCGCATAGAAGTCCCTGCATGTCTCACAGCAACGCTGGTACCACCTCATGTCTTGACACAGGTTCTTCTCTCGTATCACCCTGCAGTACACAGGCCACTGGTCTCCCAGGCACTTGAACGTTAAAGCAGCTATGAAACAACAACAATAAAAATCAAATACACATAAATGTGACATTTATTAGTGAAGAATCAGGTAGCAAAAGTGACAAGGACACCAGAAGTGTATCCATGGGTGGGAAAGGAGGATAGATTTAGATTTTCAGCAAAAGAAAGACCAAAAATCTTCTTGCTTTCAGTATTTTCAACAGTAGAATTTTTTAGGGCCAGCTTATTTATAAATTGGATTAAGTCAAATTGCACTGAAACTGATTGGTTTCATGTCATGCAGCTGCCCCCTCACAAGAGAGTTAAGACCATGTTTCTTCCCCATATAGAGGTGAGCCCAGCTCTGCTGGGAATTGGTCCAAGGCTATGCGAGGGCTACAAAGCCAGCTCCAGCGAAGCCACAAGAAGCAGTAGTTCCAGTTGAAACTGCACTCAAATGGAAGTTGCCATTGGAAAAATAGGAAGCCTCATCTTGAATAATACCAGCATGTGGTCCTCAGTGACAAGGGGAAATGCTTTCATCGGTGGCAGGTATGGAAATGCAGGGATTAAAGCATGGAGGCTGTTGTTGGTTTCCTAATTCAGCTTTTGCTCAAGAAATCAAGACTTTGTGCCGTGTTGACAATGAATGGAAATTCAACAAAACTACATGATGTCACACCTAATCTTTCTTTATAAGTGAAACATCTAATAGAACTTTAGTTTTCTCTGGCTTATTTGTTCAAAGGGACAAAATGATATTGTCTTCCTAGCTTGACTACTATAGATACCATGCAGTAAGGCACGCTTTTAAGTGTAGAGGGTTGAAGACAGCAAGTCCCATGTTACATTTAATAATGCAAATAAATTTTATCTAGAAAAATGAACTTCACAGCATGGAATCAATCAGACTTGATTTATTGGCAAATATACTTGTCCAGGCCCAATTACCTCGTTTTGGGTATTTCTCATCTTTCTAAACTTTTTCTCACCTCTTCATACATTCAAAATACTGTTTTTGTTGTTGTTGTTGTTTTTAAATTACCTTCCAGTACATTGGTCTGATTGCATCACTGTCTTTTTAATCACTCTATGTGTCTTCCCTTCTCCGTGTTGAAATCAGGCTATTAATCCTTACCTCCACATTTTTCACAACTCATCCTCACTCAGTTATTCAAATTGCTCTATTAGTATTCTATTACTGCTTTCTGTGTGAATCCCTAAATACCAAATTCTTCCTCAGAAACCTTCTAAAACAAAGGGCATCATACTAGCCTGAAAAGCCACTCTCTGGTTTATTCTACCTCCTTCCACTGGTGTTACACAGTTCTCTCTAGCAATCATAAACATTCAGATGCAGAAGCCTAACTATTCTTCCGGTTGTACAAAATCAGCATATTTTCATGCCTATTGTCGTTTTTCTTTTGAAGCCATCTTTTACTTTGTATACCCGTTTCACTTACCAAGGCCTCTTACACAGCTTATCATATAACAAAATTGGATATTTGCACACTTACTCAAATTGTAGTGCATACATGCAATTAGTGTGGAAAAACAAGGAAATATAGGGCACAAGAAACACATACCACCCAAAAATCATCATAAACACGGAACTGAAAAAAGAGTCCGAGAGGATATTTAAAAATGAATAGGGACAGATGGTGCAGTCCACATCAGCTTCCACAAGCGCTACCCCCAAGTACATGATACTACATGATAGGAAAGGAACTGCAGGCCAAAATGATCATTATATTCAAGTGAAGCATTGACTTATGAATTTGGAGATGTTAATGTTTCCACCGGACTGGATTCTGACTGCTGTTGCATTAGGTTGATCTGTGTATTACTAATAACTCATATAATCCATTCTACAAGGACAACATAACCATTTTGTTTTGTTTTGTGAATTTCATATTAAGTCCAATTTTAATCAATCTAAAGCTGTATTTTTTTTCTGTGAAACTTTGTGGTTTATTTTACTCTGTGATACAAAGCTTCTTATACCTTACCGGATGGAGAGTGTCAGTGATGGAAAGAAGCCTCTTGCTTCTGAGAGATCAGTTGAACAAAGAAAGATAAAGTATGAAGGGCAGCTTTACAACAGTGAAATTGTATAGGAGAGCTCTGTAAGCAACAGCTGTCATCTCATCCAGCAAACTGAAACAATGACCACTACACAGAAATGTTTAAGGGTTAACAACTTCAAAGAGAAATACCCTTTGCTGACTCAAAGGAAGGATTACACACAGCCTGAAATGTTAGACTTGCGTTCCATGCAGGAGTAATCCATTTGACAGGAGGGTTTATCTTAACAAGGGCTCTGGAAAATCATCTGGAAAGGGTATGCTGTCCTACAGCAAGCCCTTGAATAATGCCCTGGTCATGCTCAAGAAGCAGATGAACATTTTAGGGAGCTAATGGTAAGTCCATCATCAACATCCCAGCAGGAAACGACAATTAGCAGAATTAACAGTTCAGTAGTTATGCAGTAAAAAAATATTTCTTTAAGACCAACAGAGACATGAGTTCCTCCAGGAACAGCAAATCTCTTCATGTTAGCAATTTTCTTTCACATGTCCTAATGTATCAGGCATAGATTATAGACATCTGAACCAAAGACAAGTGGAAAGAAATTATTTGTATTGAGGAACAAACAAGGGCCTCTTTAATCTCAAAAATGTCATAAGAATATAGTTTGCAGAGCTTTTAATGAGAAAACCGGGGATTTTCCTGCTTTAGAAATGCTTGACAAAATCTAGTGGATAAAGAAACAAATTCTTAGATCTAACATAAACATATTTTCATCTAGGACGTTTTGTGTCCATAATATCATGCAGTCTCATAATATGGTCCTTCCTTGAATAACAAAACCTTTTACCATCTTGAGGTAGAGTCTCTCATATACACCCTGGAAAGCTGAGGCAGAGAGAGAAGTCTCTGCACAGTATTTTTATCTCCCAAGTCCCAGCCCTATGCTTTTAAGTTGGCATCATCATTGCTCTATGGAGAGAAAGAACTAAAAACAAATTTCCAATAAGAACGTGTCGTTTTGGCTGCTTACCTAACCTGGGTGATGTTATCGTGTTAACATTAATTTTCTCATTGCAGGGGTGGAGATGACAGGGTCTGTAGGCTGCAGGCTTTTCTGAGGAAAAACATTCATTGCCATGCCTTCCTGTGATCTTGTGCATGCACTGGATGACTCGGGACTGCATCCCTTTGCCACAGGTAACGGAGCACTGGAACACACAGAAGACACATATTCACTGGAAATGTATTTTTGCCTGCAAAACATGAGGTGAAATGCCAGTCCAGCTGAAGTCAATGGTTGTTACATCAGTTATCAACAATCCGAGATTTCTGCCTTCCATTCAGTTACCTATATGAAAATCAATTAAAAAGCACAAACAAAATGGCAACACCACTGAAGGACTGATTCCAGCACGCTGTGGCTGACAAGGTCCAATTTGCAGAGCCACTGATGAAACTGAAATGCAGCAACCTGCGTGAAGGAAGCATGAGCTGTATCTCCTGTATCTGTTTTCTAATTTACTGTTATAATGGAAGTGAGAGTGATGGAACAAAAGACACTGCTAGCAAAAAGAAGCATTTTGAAACAAGCCATTACTCCTTCTGCCAGTGCAAAAGTGCTCTTTCCACTGAGTGTTTACCTCCACCTCCTGTCTTTGCTTCTTGTCTTGATATTTTCATGTGTGCCCCACAAATAAAACACACACAACCTGTGAAAGGCAGCCAGGCCTTTAATCAGCCTTCCCATCTTGTTGACACAGGGAGTGAGGTGAGAAAACAGCCACGTGCTGCAACAATCATAACATCCTACTTTTATCACAGTAACATAACAAATTAGAATGAAAACTTGGGCAATGTTTTGCAAATGCATACAAAACCTATTCTGAACCATCAAATTACACCTTTTCCCCTTCGCTGACTTTTTATGAACTAAGTTTCAAAGGGATTGAAGTATTATTTGTCCACTGACATATGTTCCGTTGCTTTAACTAAAAATTTGTTGCAAAAAAAATTATGTTGCAATTTGCTCCTTTGCGCTAGTGATTTCAACTCATGTATCCACAAATTTCATTCATTTTTGGAGAAATTTACAATAGAGAACATCTTCAAGTATTAATCAATTTCTTGTAATGAATGATATGAGCACTGGCTGCAAATTTATGCCACAACACCCACGTAATCCTGAAAACACTTTTATTCTTAAAAAAAATCTTACTTTCATAAATATTCACAAAACATTTTCTTGGGAGGATTCAATGAAGCAGCTGTAAAAAATACTGAAATGAGGTAGAAAGCCAAGGAGAGGGTGCTATAACAACAGAGGTTTCCCAACCAGCCTCTCTCAAGATGGAGATGTAGAGTTTATCAAGACTCCAAAGAAAGAAAAAATGTTGAGTGTAGGAAGCACTAAAGTGGCTTTTACCCTTTCCTTTTGTCATCTGTGTGCTTTGGGGTGATGTTTTAAGCACTGTTACTAGGAGGAGAGATTTACACATTCCAAATGGGAACTAGGGGGCTCAAGAGGGGTCAGATTCATGTTTCACTGCTAAAGAGGTAGAAGAGACTAGGATATATACTTAAAGGGTGTTTTCAGAAGGGACTAACAACATCCAAAGCACGCTTCAGCTTGTAACCACATGAAATGAAACACTTGCATTTTATAGATGCAGTAAGTGGACTCGATTTTGCTTCTCTTCCTAGTGATGTATATCAGGAGTAACTCCACAAAGTCAATAAAGTTACTCTAATTATTTGCAAAGTTCATCAGATACAGCCCACATGGTTCAATGCTTGCAAAGACATTCAGTTAGGAATACACAATTGTCTATTCAACAGCAACCATCGCTTAACAAATGAATCAATATGCTGATTACAGGACAAAATCCACCTAGTAATAAAGTCTTCCCCAAGCAGAAGTCTCTCGATTGCATGAGAAAAAGACTCTTAACAGAATTCCTTTTCCTGAATTCTCTACCATTTTCCTGTGCAGCTAAAAATACTCTGACTTCCTATAATGGCCAACATTATACACATTGTAAACATATATAATTACAAATATAGATACCCAAAATTTAATCGCCAACAGCAGCCAGAACATTGATTTTAATCTTGTCAAAATTCCAGCTACTTCTTGGATTCCTCTCTCCGTACTTTCAGAGAGGTTTCTCTTGAGTACTTTAATGGACTAGACAATGAAATAGCAAATTTTAAGAAAAAAAAAAAAAAAGACAAACCTGAGAATGAAGGCAAGAATAAGGTGTATTGACTCTTTAAAGATTATCACAATTATCACAAAATTTAGAGTAATTTTGCACAAAATATTGTATTCCTTCCTTTTAGTAAAACATTTTCCTGTTTATTTACCTACAGTGTGTGTGAAATCATAGTATGTATGTATCTTTTATCAGCTACAGAGAAGGAGGACAGGATGGTGGATCTGGTGCATACAATCTCTTAAAAATAATCTATCTACCCCTTATTTTTGGTTATCTTAAAATGAGCAAAAGCAACCTTGCCATCTGGGGTACTGGAAGGAAGTGAAAAGGCTTGACTTCTGGTGACAAACTGGGCTCCAGTGGTTTATCTGTTAATTGATAATGCATAATAATTCACCCTTGGCAGAAGGTGCCTTTGTGGAGAGCACTCTGGAAGCAGCCACATCTTATTTATATCAAATGAGCACTGGCCTGAAAGTTTCTACTGACTGCAACTGAGACAATATGCAAGAGGTAGATAGATCACCCTCAGGTAATCACTGTGTAGGTCCTTAATTTCTATACAGAAATTGGCAAGGTTTTAGCATTAAAATCTTAACTGGCAAATTAATCTCCCCTCAATGACTGAGCTGCTGCTGAACTTTGTGAGATATTTCAAAGAGCTCTATGAAGCATTACAATGTTGTTTTTTATTAAAAGATGTATACATCTTCCAAACAATTAATTTTTGTCTCGCATGACCTACTTGTTATCATCCAAATTTTAGAGGAGGAAAATGATGCTGAAAGATGATAAAATGACGTGTTTCAGTTCATATGTGAACTATGTGGCAAAGCGAGAAATAAAATAAGACATTTACCTTCACTTTTCCTCCCCTTTAATCTACTTTTCACAGAAATGTGCTGATTTCTAATTTTACATTTATTCTTATAAAACTGAGAACTTTTATTAAGTTTTGAAAGATGTTCAGGGAAAACTGTGAAGAGGAAGGGCTACCACATTGATTTTCAATCCAAAACATTCAAAGCCAGCATGATCAGTTTACGCTCTACCCTGTTCACATATCAAAAGCAGCAGTGATATCTGACTTCAGAATTAACAGTTCTACTGATTGGAAGCCAGAAAAAGATCAGAAAAAAATCACTTTACCATAGCTATAATATCTCATGTTCAAAGTAGTATGAAATAGAATATCTGCTAGCAAAACTTACATGTGGGGCAGATACAAACAGAGAAAAAGAACTATTTTAGTAATTTTAAAAGCACCTGAAAATAAAATGAAAAATTTCAGACATAACATCTTATTTGTATAAAATTAGGGAAAACACACTTCGGGTATGGCATTTGTTAGTGACACAGACAAACAGTGAGATTTCTGCTTGTCTCCATGAAGTGGTCTTACACATACCTGAGTTTGTGCTACATACACATCAGCCAACTGCTAGTATAACTGAGAGCAGCAACTGAATACTGGAGGATAAAAGGCATTCGCATTTTTTCTTTATGACTCTGCAAAGGTATAGATTCATTCCAACTCCTCTAGAACACAACTCAATTCCTGCAAACCAGCTAGATGCAATACAGAGCAACAGCTCTGATCCTCGTTGTAATACTCACCTTACTGCATATGCATCTTTACTTTCTAGCTTTGCATACAAATGCTTCCTAACTTTGCTTCACTTTTGGATTTTTCTCACTGAAAATGCTCAACCTGAGGGAAATACTGTTCAGTGGTACTGTGATACTGTGCAGTATCATGTTGTAGGTAGCACTTCTAGTATGTAGTCAAAGCTGCATAGCTTCTGTATACTTGTGGAGTTTCAAAGTTTAAAACTGTAACAAGATTTTCAACTTACAGTAATACTTTCACCTTCACATATTATGCTGTGAATTTAATCATAAATGGTCCATCTGTCAAAACTGATTATATTTTCCATGATTTTATATATAAATATATATAAAAAATGTAAAGCTTATGTACATACAATTTGAAGAAAATGGCCACTCCAAACCAACCTGTAGCAACTTGCTACAGATTCAGCAGATCTCAGGTTAATTTCAACCCACAGCTTTTATGACTAGTGAATGAAGAATGTTTTTTTAGAGCTCTTCTCCCACACCTCCCGAATGTCACACTTGCACATGCTATACATTATTTTTGTGGTGGTTAATTACATTTTAATTTTGACTGTTCAGATGACCTACACTTTAAGGCCATGTAGCTGATTAGCAAAAATTCCCGTAGGACAACTGTGTTTGTAGGTTTAGACTAAATGTTCTAATATGCAGCCGGAGGTTTTTTATATGGCTGTTAATCTGTGCATTTTGGACATAGTCCTAAAGGTACTGTAAAACCATTCAAGCAGCAAGACATGTAAAATATTCCTGTTAAAGATTACAAAAAATTCCTGGATAAATACAGTTAACAGCTTATTTTTTTATTTTTTCTTTCAAACAAAATCTATCCACCCTATTTGAATTTTGTCCTACTTTTGAACTTCTTTTAGACATAATTTCAAGGACAGAAATCTAGGTGTTAAATATAACAATCCTTATACTTGGCATGGACACCAGTTACCCAAGATTCCTTCCTTCTGTTCCCTGCCAAAGATATATATTCTGGAGAGAATACATATTCCCATGGCCAACAGCTGAAGAAGGTGCTGTAATGCCTTAGTTGCTTCCAGCTGGCCTTCGAAAGAAGTAGGAATTCCTAAATTAAGGGAAAAATTGTCACTGGCAGACAGTAACGGTCAAAATGCATCCTTCTGCCAAGACAACAGGCAATCACTGCAGAGGTTGTTATGATCCACAATGAAAAACCCGATCTGTGGCAATAATAACAGAATTGACTTGGACAATTTATTTTCAAGAATAAGTGGATTGTTCAATAAAAGGGTTTTACAAGTCTAAGTAGCATTAAAAGTGGAGAGAGATGTGCTCGTAAGGAAACTCAGTGATGAGTTCTACTGGAAATTATTAGCAGAGCATTCCTAATCATTTATGTATAGGTTCATCAGTTCCAGCATTTAAGCAGTTTCAACCTTTTCATGAAGTGAGTGTGAAACAGGGGTAGCAAGCATTTGCTGCCATGCCTGCAATCTTTTTGTGTACCTTTTGTTTTTACGAAGTTCACTTTTGAAGGCAGGTAGTAGGTAAAGTGGTGCATTTGTTTTCAATAAACCGATTTTAACAATATTTTTATTCTTAAAGGTTACTAAATAAAGTGAATCATCTACAGTTTACTTAAGCACTTTTTTGTTTTAATACAAGACCATTTGTGAATAGTGCAACTATTACAAAAAAAAGGGACTAATAGATCCAAACATAAGATGAAGTCTGAGTTCTCCTATGCATCATTTCCAGGAAGGTCTTTCTGCCTCTCTCATTTCTGACACACCCAACACCTCAGTATGTGGATGCCAAATTTAAAATTCAGAACTTGTGCTAAGTTTAGCTGAAAAAATTCTGCTGTTGGTCTCTCCTAAGTTTAGCAAGCTCGAGTTGTACTTATTTCTTTTTATTTTTCTTTTCTCTCTCTCTCTCTTTTTTTTTTTTTTTGAGCCCTTCTTTCTTGAGTATCAGTTAGTACGGATAACTGTTCAAAAGACATAAGATTTGAAAGGAAGAAAGACAGCCCCAGTCCACCTTTGATAAGCTAAGCTAGAGACAGGACTCATATGGAAGAAGCCCTCATCAGCTGATCTCAAGAACCTGGACCCTTCTTTTGTCTCTGTATTTTTTTAATCATAAAGCTTCCAATGGAGATCAACTATTTTGTTTGGTGGAAAATGAGAAACTGCCTTTGGTAACAAGACAAGCAGCAATTGAAAGTTTACAAGTAAGATTTGATTGTGGAAAATGACAAGGACTTTGGTTTAACGTGAATATTAAGGAAACAACAATAAAAAAAATCATTTTTGCTAGAATAGCATTGAAAACTTCTCCCTTCACAATCTATGCTCCAGACCAGTATTAATCATTTACTCTGAATCAACAGTGGGGTTTGACAGGCTTCAGTTTTAACAGACTCACTTGACTCAATTCAGAAATAGCAAATTCTTTGTCCACATAGGTCCATAAGACCCAGTTTCAGTTCCCCCATTTCTTTTTAGATGAACTATTTAAACACAGTCACCCACTTCATGATTGAATAAGCTTGAGCGTCCCAATGAAACTAGTCTCTTTTGTTAGGACAGTTATATTTATTAGTTCATTCAGGAAGCCTGCTGAGATTCCTCCTTAAGATATGCAACACTGGGTTAGTTCACAAAATCCTAAACAACGTATGGGGTGCGGAATTTAGAGACTGGATAACAGTAGGGCACAACACCTTCTGTGAGAAGTGAGATGAAAACTACTGTTTTCATGCTCAGGGGAGACTGATACCACAATGTACTTACTGGTTGTGCAAGGAACAGGTAGAAGACCCTTGGATTTGGAAGAGGAAATCCTGCACAAGACTGAAGAGATTTTAATGTGGCACGTAAGATAGGTTTGGATCCCTTTGAAACCAAGAAAAGAGCAAAAGGGAAGGGTATTTCTTTGTGATGAATACTTCAATCAGCTTTACTGACCTAAAAGTCACTGTCATGTAGATTTTCTTTTCCTTCACAAACAGAATTCTGATGATCAATTTATTATTTTCCCACAAAAATACTGAGTTAAAAGTTCCTGAAATCTTCATAGTGAAGACTAAATTTCAGCATAAAGCTGAAAAAAGTCTATGTATGACAAGCTGTAGTGCTGATCCACAAAAAACAGCAGACTGTTTTTTTTCTTTTTTTTTCAGGTAAAGGTGCCCAGCTAAATGTATATTTCTCCTTAACCATAAATGTGATACACTCGCTAAGTCAACTGAAGACCTTTACAATTTATAGATTTATGGGACAAGCATAAAATTATTTATATGCTTCGGAGTGATATGAAGCCTTTGTCCTTATTTTCCCAGTTCTGTAAATTGTATTTCTCCTTCATGTTTTTTAAAGGCAATATACATACAAAGCTGAAAACAAACTGTATTGGGTTTACCTGGCAAGAGTTTTGTAGCAGGGGTGCTGCAGGGTTGGCCTCTGTGAGCAGAGCCCAGCAGCTGCCCCATGTCAGACCAGAGCCAGCTCCAGCCGGCTCCAAAAGGGACCCCCACTGGCCAGAGCCGAGCCAGGGAGTAACGCTGGGTGTGCCTCTGGGAGAGCAGAGCTAAGGAAGGGAACAAACTGCTGCGCCACAGCAGCTGGGAGAGAGGGGTGAGAAGCAGCCCTGCAGGCACCCAGGGCAGTGCAGCAGGAGGGCAGGAGGGGCTCCAGGCGCCGCAGCACAAGTTCCCCTGCGGCCCGTGGAGAGGCCCATGGTGGAGCAGGCCGTCCCCCTGCAGCCCATGGGGACCCCACGGAGCAGATCTCCACGCTGCAGCCATGGAGGAGCCCCCATGGAGCAGGTGGATGTGGCCTGAAGGAGGCTGCGGCCCATGGGAGCCCCCGCAGGAGCAGGCCCCGGGCCGGAGCTGCAGCCCGTGGAGAGGAGCCCACGCAGGAGCAGGAG
>VXAA01005246.1:16341-61933 GCA_013399115.1 Anseranas semipalmata | reverse complement strand
GGGTGGGGGAAGGTGTTTTTAGTTTGCTTGTAGTTTGTCACTGCTCTAGTCTGCTAGTGATAGGCAATAAATTATATTGATCTCCCTATGCTGAGTCTGTTTTGCCTGTGATGGTAATTGGTGAGCAATCTCCCTGTCCTTATCTCAACCCATGAGCCCTTTTCCATCATGTTTTCTCCACCTCTTCTTTTGAGGAGGGGGATTGAGAGAGCAGTGTGGTGGAGTTTGCTGCCCATCAGGGTGAAACCACCACAAATATTCAACTAAATTTTTGTGATCTGTGATGTCTGTGATATTGTGAGATGAGCGAAGTGAAAGGTAAACATATGAGTACTATTTATATAAGATCTTTACTCTTCAGTCAATGAAACAAACAACTCCACTCAACAGCACTTTTACAGAACTAAGTAAACTATTGTTTTCAATGTCTTTATGGATATTTTAACAATTCTGTTGATACTGAATATTTGCCTGGGGCCATATGTTATTTTTCAAGGATGTCAGAAAAGAAACTGGAAGGAGACAATTATTTGTTAGAGCCATGTGATAAAACTGGTTATACAGATGCAACTCATAACTGTTTAAGAGGGCTCACACTTAGTGGATTAGACTAAATATTATATTGCCAACACCTGGTAAAAAATCCTTTCTGTAGCATACTGTATGTAGTACTGCCATTAGTGCATACTGGTAAATAAGACATTATTACTTCTCAGACTTTCATATGTGAGATATCACTGAATAGTATTTTCAGAGAAGATGACCTTCCATTGGTTATAACTATCAAACAACCAAACAAGAATATGACAATCTGGAAGCAGTTAGATTTGAAGACCTTATTATCACTGTTGTTTTTTCTACGAAATTAATTGGACTATGTTGTTTTGGACTTATGTAAACAATTTCTTAAAAATTATTGAAATATTAGCCTTTGAATTTTAATTTAATGTTAGCATATATCACAAGGCTGCTTTGTAGAAAACTTTCCAGGGAAAATCATAGCTCATCAGGACAAACATTTAGTTAAAGTATTATAGCATTCCTAGTGAAAAGACAATTCAAAGAATCCATTAAAAACATAAATAAAATGTTATAGGAGACAACAAACTTCCATGAAACCCCTCTCTTTCCAAAATTTCTACTGTTTTATGTACTTACTTTTCAGAAATTAAAGAAACATATGTGAGAAGCTGTTTTGTACCACATAAAATTAAGTATTTGACTTTAAATAGCATCATGATATGTAGTGCTCTTGATTTTTTTCCAGTATTATTAGAAGTAAATGAGAGATCATCCCTAACAATGCCTTTATTTCCATTCACTATATCTACCAAATTTTAAATCATGAAGATCTAAAGTGATAGCAAGTAAAGTTAAATGGATATGACAGATATAAAAGGCAAACAAACAGACAAAAAGACAAACAAAACCTGTCAGTTAATGAGGAAACTGAACCTTAAGGATTTTTGTTTCTTTGGCTAAAATACCATGATCTCACATAGGGGTCATTACTTTTGAAAAAAAAAAAAAAAACAACAACAACTTGAAAGCGAAACAAGGAAAATGAAGTAGAATATGATTTAAAATTATCAACAAAACTTCTGCTGACTAATTTTCTCTTCAAAATATCTAGACACAATAAATGCAAGAAAATAGGTCTCCAGAAAATTCTATATTAATAGGAAAATGATATTGAACTGAAATGGTCTCATTAGGTATGATGAGGTCACCCAAAGGCATGAATGTCCTGAGAGAACTACCAGAAGGACAGGAAATAGACAATGTTAACCAATCTGAGTTGTTGCGATCCTGTGATAAATTTACCAAAGAACAATCATTACTTTTGGGTGAACTCTGTTTTACGTCAACATTAGTGGAGTTATTTGTGGCAAGATTAGATGAGAGAACTCTGGAGGTTAAACATAAATCTATGAACAACTGCTTAAAACAGCACAGATAAAGAAGAAAAGTGAATCTTTCTTCCAGTATTTAAAAATCTATAAGCTTCCCTGCAAACTCATAAATGACTTTAATCTGAAACAGTAATTTCAAAAGAAATTTTCAATATTTTGTTATATAAAAAAATATAAAATATAAAATATGTATAAAAATACAAAAACATTTTCAGATAGTATCTTATAAGGAATCATTGGAAAACAGTAAAAAGTGAGAATCACATAGATTAAAACAAAATAACAAACAAGAAACAACTATAAATACTTTTGTGGCTAAACAAGAACTTCAAAGAGGATCAAACTTATCTCAAGAATGAACACCTGAAGTAGTCTTATCTACATTACCTGCATGAAAGATAAGATGAAAAATGCACGAAAGAAAGAAGTTTTCCAACACACAGAAACCATCTAGATCCCACAAGAGCAAAAGGATTACATAAATTCTAACAGAACCCAAGTCAACAAGCTACATAGATTACACATTGGCAGATGATACAGTCAGGGGCACTGAACAAAGCATTTGGAAGGACAGAGAGATAATCTTAGAGATGGAGATACACCGGGCAAAAGAATGCCTATTGGACTGAATCTCAGCACTGGGCTGAGTAACTGAATTTTCCTGCACATGTTGACAGCTTTGGAATGATTTGTCAACTATCAGAGAAAAAAATCTAGGCATCGTCATGAACAGACCAATTAAATGATTTGCCCAACGTGTATCACCAAGCAGAAACAAGAAAGAATATTAAGACAGAAAACTGAGTAATGAACATGCAGCAAAAGTCTACACTAAAAAGATGAAAGAAGTTTGTGGTTCAAAATGTCAGGGAGCTGCTGTTCTCCAAATCTGGGACTAGACATGAAATGCCAGATAAACTGCAGTTTTTTCTAGTTCTATACTGAGATAATATCTACTGCTTTACACTGTAGCCTCAGGTATATCATCAGTCATTGTAAAGAGACTGGAGATTCTTACATGGAATGGACTGTACATATGCAACATATTTATTTCAGTTAAATGAAATTCTAAGAAAATAAAAAAGAAGTTGGAGTTCTTGTTTCTCTCATATGCCTCCCTGCCCCCCATGGCCCATGTTACTTCCCTGTCCTATTAGCTCCTTTTCTTATTACTTCCTTGTGATGTTATGTGATGATATTTTTTTGCACATAAAGTCAGCACAGCTCCTTGGGAAACTGTGAAATTCTGATAGGCACTGTAGTCCCTATCTTATAAAATTTTGTTGAGAATAACCCTTTTTGACCAGGCCTGACTGAAGGAGAATTAGTGTCAGCACAAGGACACTGAAGGGATGCTTGCTGTTACTCTTCATCATCCAGTAGAGTTCCCCATGATACACATCCTGCTAGTTAGGGTATGAAGTTCTGCATTGCAATAGATGTGTAACAAAGTGTTAGAGTAAAACTTTCACTGGACAAGCACCATCTATCTACCTGATGAATTATGCCAGGAAATATCTTCCAGAAGACTGGTTGTGCAAAGATTCCAGGAGCCCTTAACAAAAATTGGCTGACATTTCCGGGAGACCACATGGTTAAGTCCTGGACATAGGACATTACTTCTGTTCAGTAATCCCAAATATGTTCATCTTTATTTAAATCTATGGTTATACGCATATGTGTGCATATGTAAGTCCCTTGCAGCAGTAATGCCTGGCCTGGCACTGCAAGGATCACAACCAGAAAAGTTTGGGAATTGGTATTTGGTCTGATCTAGTCTTCACTAGCATGCTTTGGAAGACAGTAGGCAGTGGCAAAGGAGGTGATGAAAAGCTGTGCTCTGTGATTTCTGCCTTTATAGCTGCATGACACATTTCCCATCAGGTATTAAATTTGTTTCCTTTGCCTGCTCTTCTTTCCTTCAAGAGATCACAATGTCCACATGTTGACAGACAGCACTGAGCAAGCCTCAGCACAAAGAAGTGGGTTCCTGCTATCCTCTCTGTAGTAGAAACGCTTAACATTACTCATAGGCATCCTACTTGTACTTCTAGCTCTAATAATTATATCTAAGGTTTTTTTTTTTTTAAACAGGCTCCACAGTGATTCTAATTTTTTCCCTTGAGGGTAATCCCCCAACTCCTTTTTCTTAAGGAAAGATCCAGTAACAAAGCTTAATGTTGCAATACAAATGCACATGTATGATTTTTTCTCTGTGAATATTTTAAGAAAAGGCCATGGTGTTTAACAATTCAACCAAACTTCCTCTCTCAAGTCATACGTTTGTGCCACTCCATACAATTTCAAGGAGCCTTTTACGTAGTTGGTCCAAAAAAAGCCATTCCAAGAACTTACCCAGTTGACAGTATCTTGTATGACTTCTCATGCAGACATTTCAGCTTGATTTCTGGGAGCTGAAGTAATTCATTTTTAATTTTAAAGAATGTTTGAAAAATATTCTTATCATTCTAGACTTTCATATTTTTACCTTATTGTGTATAGTCAAAGAAGATTCCTAAAATGTCAAAAACATTGTTATAGATAAGCATTTTGGAAATCTAAAATTTATCCAGTTTCTGGACTCTAGATTACTGACTCTCTGTTCAGTGCAGTTGAAAAGAGCCATTAAAAAAGAGCACTCAAAAGAGCTAACATGGAATAGCAGCCGTTTTCAGAATGCCAAACACCCACTCTGTCACTTTCCAGTGAGACAGTGGGAAGAATAATTTCTTCAAACTCAGTCATTTGCATGGAAAGAAAGGGATCAAATCAGAAAGATCAGTGGATATTCTGAATTCAGTACACCACTAAAATATCTATCATATGTATCTATCGTATTCGGCAATGCCAGATTCCCAAATCTAGCAATTCAATAAATAGCCAGACAAGCTGTCAGTACAGCAGGCAATTACAGAATATAAAAGGACAGTTAGTTGTCAACAATAGAAATGGCAAAATAGGGATGATGTATTCGTATACAGCATGGATAACTACAGACTTCACTGGAAATAAAAGTTTGCTTTGATGATATAGGCACATCTTTCTCTCACCAGTAAGCCAGAGTCCAGTAATCATTCCTGTCAGTTTTGAGGAGTGACAAGCACTTGGTAAGGCAAATGGTAGCCAGACTGCTTTGCTTAAAGCGATGGTTTCAGGCCTTAGAACCACAGAGGATATGGCTGGAAGGATGGCCCAGAAAGTTTGTAAGCTGCCCACAGGTTCAGAGTCTATTACTGCATACTAATACTAATACTAACAATATTTAGTTCTGAAACAGTGCTGAGTATACATGGAAGAAAATGTCATTTATTTATAAAGTTCTCAGTTACCTATTTTAGCAGCATTTTTATCACTTCTACTACCAAAGAGTAAGAAATATCCAGCTTGATCAAGTATATTTCAGATTTCCTGTTCCTGTAGAATTTCCTACACCCCCTCTAACTGTTAATGTTTATGAAGATGATTTACAAATCAACTTTTTCACTACTGATTTGTTTTCCTTGCATATATTTCAGCATGCCTCCCTGGAAACTGTTCTTTAAAAATCAGCACAGTCCAAAGCAATTCAATATAATTCCTGAACTCATAAATGTTAACCTTGTCTTTCTCTGAGAGGTACAGACTTAAGAGGCAACAGCAGGGCAATGTAAGTGAACCTCCTCTTTCCCCATACAATTCTTCCACATGGCACCCTGCAGTATGCTGTACATCATGCAACAAGACTGTGACTGCAGACCCCTTGAGCATAGGGCTGTATTTGCCTCTGTCATCTTCTAAGCATCCTCTGTTGGCTATCAGTTTTTTTTTATTATTATTATTTGTTTGTTTTTGTTTGCTGTTGTTGTTTTCTCCTTTGTTCTCCTTTGTTCTGCATTATACCACCTCTTGTAGTCCCTGAGGTTGCTATGGGCACTCACTTGTTAATTTCTTGAAGGGGATGTTCAAAACAAATGTATAAAAGCTGTACCTTCTTGATGCTTGAGAACATCCTAGCATGCATAGTAGAAAAAAAGGTAGCTGAAATCAGGTAGATTTAAAATGTTTTTCGTTCTTTTCTTTTTGATTATCTATTTGATTATATAGTTCTCCCCCTACCATGTTCCTTCTCAGACAGGATTGCAAGCGTCTTTTGGCAGGGACTGTAAACTCCTTCTTACAGTTCTTGTTCTTGGTTTGCTTTTCTACAGGGCCTAGCAAGGCTCTGATCCTCATGGGAATGTCTGATGTACCACAACTTTAAATTTTTCTAATATAACACTGCTTACAGATGATGCAATTCTAAAGATAGCACAACTTCTGCCAAAATTACTGTTTGATTTCAGTCTGCCATTCCTGAAAACTTTGCTTACCCTAAAGAGGCTTGTAGCAGCAATAACAAGAAAACCAGTAAAGATGTCCCAATAGATCTAGGTGTGATACAAATACCAGAATTTCCCATTTATGTGCGATTTTATGCATGTTCAAAATGGGTGATGTCTACTTTTAAAATCACTTCCAGTCTTATCAGTGCTTTTACCTATTACAAAGGGTGGTCTTGATATGTTTTTCTAGAAACTAACATGACATTACATTTATTCCAGGCAAAATACTACAGTACACTTGACTGATCTGTGAAAAAAAAAAAATCTGAAACAAATTATGTTAATATTACAGGATTAGTTGGAAATGATCAAAAACCTCCCCACTCTCATTTCATTATATTGACATCTTCCATTTGATTTGCTCATACTACATTTCTGAAACAGACATACCTCATTTGCTGGAAACTTACTGTATAATTAAGTCAATGTAAACATTATTAACGTGATGACAATATTATTTTGACTTCAATTATTTCACAAGAGTCACATATTTCCTTTGTCCATAGATCTATTAATAGTGTCATATTCTGAGTTGTGGCCAGCACTGTTCCATTCCCAGAACCTAAAAGAGCTCACAATTTTGGATTGGGATCCAAAGAATAAAACCACGGCTAATTACCTCGTCAGTAAAACTGCAACATTAATAATATCCTAACTCTATATTTTTTAATTAAACGAGACCAAATCCGCTGAGTTTATTTGCTATGGAAATTTAGGAGTTGTTCAAATGTTTAAGCACACAGTTTAAAGGTTGAATAGTTGGCAAAAAATGAATTTGCTTTTTTCCTTTTCTCCATTTTAACATATTCTTTGATCTGGACAAAAGAGAAGCAATCGTCATCACTGACAGCTGCTTTTTTGTACCACTCAACTGAGAGATCTCTCTGTGAACTGTTGGTTTCATTCTGTCTCCCTGCAACAGCTGGAGACATTACTTCCCCCCCACCCACTGTCTAGAGGGCACTATATGCATATATTATCTTAAATAAATAATTTTAAATATTTGAATAATTTTGAAATGAATTCTGAGACTTACTGGTGTAAAAACGAAGCAGTTGCTTCAGATGTCCTCTTAGACTCACAGAAAAAAAAATATCAGATCAACCTTTGATTCTCCATTTTCTCTTCTTCAGACTACAGACAAAGCAAACTCCATTCCAACCACGGGGATCATTATCACAGATGCTGTATTTGACTACTCTTCACCTCCAGACTAACACATAGATTTAGAAATTGTGCTGCTGCTTCCTCTTTAGCCGCTACTGAGTGCATTTTTCTCTCCAGCTTCCTTAGCCCGATCTTACTTCGGAACTCACACTGTATTATCTTCTCTTGTCTCCTATATACATACACTTTATACCTCTTCACTTCTTACAAATGGTAACCCATAAATTCTATTCCATTGCCCATTGTTTAGATCCCATTGTTGAATCCCTCCAAAAGTTTCTGGTATAATATCACATCAAACTTAAGCTTTTTATTATTGTTTTCAAAACCTACTCTTCTCTCCAAATTATTATCCCTTCCAAAACTCATCCTGCCTCTTATATATACTTCATTTATTCTACCAATGTTCTGAATATTCTAGATAATAGCAAAAAAAAAAAAAAAAAAAGCAGCTTCCTACTTAAAGTATCCTAAACATGAACTTTGAGTATCCTATACTGTTGACATTTAAGAATTTTTGGAGAATTACTTCTACAATGATCTGAACTTCTTTAGTAAGCCAGGTAGATGAGTAAACATGCAGTGCATTTGCATTTCATTTCACTTCTCCCCTGCTTACTTGTTTATCCTTAGATGATGAATTCCCCTGAGCATGACCCAAAACTTGTATAGCCTTGAAATGGGGGTAAGTGGGCAGCTTAATAAAGAAGACTGCTGCTGCTGAGTGAGCTACAATGTGCCCTCTTTGGGGCTATAGTAGATATGTTAAGCTTTCCTCACCTGAAGAAAACATTTACGTTGTTCAGCCTCATATTCCGAGGACAGCATTCACTGGGAAAAGGCAATGTAATTGGTAATGTTTCTAGGTGGTGGCTCCAGCAGCTCAGTTTGAGCCTTTATTCTTCACTTTCTCAACCCACTCATGTGGGCAGGCACCGTGTCCAACTGATGTTAAGGACAGAAATACATAGCATATTGAGCCACCTTGCTGACTTAAGAGCTATTGTGGAGTTCAATGCTGCATAAAGTCCAGATTATACAGCATACTTTTAAATTAAATCAGAGCTTTAGAAGGATTGATGTATTTATTGACTTACTGGAGCCTGCAATTTTGGTCAATTTTTCTTTGATCTTGGTATTATTGTTAAAATGTTGAGCAAAAGAATTATTTGATCTCTATGTGACCATACCTCTAAAACAAACTAACTCCATTACAACACTACTATGATTATTAATAATGTTATATTTTCAGTAATAGTGCAGTTTAAGCTTCATTTAAAATTATGCCTTAGGAGTTCAAGGGGAGCAGCAAAGCCAATAAGGATCACATTAAGCCTCTTGTTTCAATGTGTGAGAAGCGTCATTTGAATTTTTCAAGCCAAGTCTTGGCATTAGCTTGGGAGAACTTGGCTCTGCTCAAAGAAACAGCCTTCTGTCAATGTCAAGAATGATCCTAAAGAGTAAAAACAGTGAACACAGAAGGCTGCACTGAACCTCTGAGCTAGAAACAAACAGTGAGCAAAGATTAACATTTATCTGAGCTTTCCATTTGTTTCCCCCCTTGCAGACATATTAATATGTATGCCATGACTTCATGTTGCTATGTACTCTAGCAATGGAACAGTATAGTAACAGAGAAAAAAAAGGAAATCCAAGTATATTTTATATTGAACTCATGTCTCTGTAGAGAAATTAAAGTATCTATTTTTTGGTATAAATCTTGGAAAATCTCAGCTGCGTAAGTCACTCTCAGGCTGTATGTTTACTACTCAAAAGTTTTTGTCAATTCCATATGAAATATTTCCTCATCTTCTGATTCTGAAGTTTAAGGTACAATTTAGGTAACAGTGTTACAGCTTTGACAGAAGGAGGAAAGAACATTTGAGATGTCAGTAAATTTTAAAAAGGAAGAAATATGTTCTTGTATGTTCATCTATGACATGGATTCTTGTGAAAAGTACTGAGTTAGAGAATAAAGCCCTTCTTTTCTCCAGAGGTTACTGGGAACACGGCGTAACTGTCTGAGCATCCTCATATAGCCTTAGCAATGCCGATTTGAATGACTGCTTCAACTAAGAAAGCAGATGGTCATTTCTCCACAGTCTACTCCCTGCTGGTGCTAGTGCTAAATGATGCAAGTTTTTACTGCAGTTTTGTGGTATGGAAATGCAAATACTAGACTTATTTCCAAACACATCTTCTTGTAAAAGTAATCCTATTACTGAAGATTAGTTGCTTCTGGCTGTTGCTTTAAAAATTAATGTCTATACCACCTTGTGTTTCTGAAGTAGCTAAGGTAGGGATGTTATCTTCTAGTTTCTATGAGGGTATTCCAAAATATCAAATATTTTAAATTATCACCAGTATATAAAAAAATGACACTATCATTTAAGCCTTTATCCTTTAAATGTGAAAAAATAACTTATAAAGAAGACAAGAAAATGGAATAAACAGTAATGTGATAGTGACAATTTGTACCCCATAGTCATAAAATGGGAGCTCCCAAGCAGAATTCTGTGAAACACTAGTTGCCCACAGAGAACTTGCAGCTAATTCTTGGAAGGCTGGCTAGTCATACACTGCTGGCTTTAGTCCTTGTTTCCAGCTGTTACATCACATGAAAGACAACTAAAAATACATTAAATACTTCTCCATACAAGCAAGTTAAAAAGCTTCTGCAGTAATGTTATGCACTGAAAGCAGAAGAGGTGTGTGCAAAGTCACAAACAGAAGTAAAAAAAAAAAAATCTCTCTTCTGAAGTGTGGTCTGTGATATGGCAAGAAAAACCTTGACTCTCAAGGTTCAATTTCAGTATTTCAGCATGTTTTGGATATTTTACACTGCATCACATGTTGAGGTTCCCAGTCCAATAACACACACAATCACAGACCTAAACAATATCTTCTGATGCAGTTTGGCCTGTGCTTATATATCTCATTGAAATCAAAACCCTTATGCCAAGGAAATAGCTTACTGACAGTTATATCAGGTGTTCAGAAAAAGACAGTAATAGATGCTTCCTAGATATTAAATGGTCTAAGGGGAAATTAAATAGGCTAAAGGTGCTTCCTTATAAGGCTAAAGGCTATAACTTATTGGAAACATGGATGAATAAAATGTGCAAGCACAAATTAATGAAATGTGCAAACTATGAGTTTGAAGTGACCTACAGTGGAGGATAAGAATTATCATTTATTACAGTAGGGTAACATCTAAATGGCAAACAGTATGTTGCCCTGGTTGGGAAAAAGGCATGGCGGGGTAGCAGGCAGATGGGATGGCCAAAGCAAATTATTCTAAATGTTTAGTAATGGAAATTAAGTTATCTTCCCAGAACCATTTTGTTAAGCAACCCTGGAAACAGATTCCACATCACCATGGGAAGTGCATGACAGAACTAGGACAGAGAACAGCAACCTTTAGGTCCCTGACAGCCTATAATGGAAATGGAATTGGCAAAGAAATATAATAGAGCATCTCACCAAAGCGTGTACTACACACAGCCAATTAATAGTCTGTATGCGGTAATCCAGACACATTCAGGATGCCAAACACAGTACACAATGCATACGACACATTCTCTCGGTAAGATACCAAGCCAGAAGCAGGCAAGAAAGTAAGTCAAACTGAAAATATGGAAAGCTTACAGACAAGATTACTGCTACTTTGCTTAATCAAACAGGTCTGAAAATGGAATAATCCTGATAGGTATCTTCGCAAACACAGATACCTGAATGCATCCCATACTCTTCAGTTCCGTGAATTTTTTTGCCTGCCTACTGGAAACAGTAAATTTATATCCCATTTGCATAATATTGAAGATTTACCTCAAGCTTTCTTCACATTCCTGATTTTTATTTATACTTTAGCCACAGTGTGACTTCATCTTTTGTTTTTTTTTTTGGTAGTCTTATTGTTCCTTCAACTGGGAGAGTGCTACACCTCTGATAAATACAGTACTTCTTACAGAGAATTCAGCTTGCAAAATCTGTTATGCTATGGGGCACTAGTATCAAGGATATCTCACCTTAGACCAGTCTCCCATTCTCCAGATGTAGCATTTGGAATAGTCCTCACAGTCCTCTGCTTCTTTAGGTCTTGTGGACAGAACACATTTCTTGCGGGGATTGGTGCACCTCACAGTCCGATGCCGTACTCCCTTACCACACTTTACAGAACACTGTTGGAAAAATATGTTTTTCAGGTTTCTACAAAAAGCATAGTTACCCCATGTTATCCCCTTCTAATGACCTCTGCCAAGCTATCATAAATAATTCAAGACTTCAGTGATTTCCTACACTTCCAATCCTCAATTGCATAGACACTCGATTTGTTAAAAACTAACACATGAACAAAAATTCCTTATGAGGCAGAATGATCATTTTTGCATTTTTAGCTGAAAATATATAATTTGATCAAAAATTGTTTGCTTAAGGGAAAGCTAATCTTTAAAAATAGTATTTGGATAAGGAAACATTTGAAAAGTTATGATGAAACAAATGCAAAATGTTGCAGTGAAAATATTATGCAATCTTTGTTCAAAGAATTAAAGGAGATATAATGAAAGAGAATCTAAATAATCTTTGTAAGAACAAGACTGGAAGCAACTTAAAATAAATTCCACTAGTGGCTAACAGACCTTTTTAAGAAGAAAAAAGTTAAAATGGAAATGCAAGTACTCTAAATCTACGCTAGAATACAGACTGAATTTGAAAATTCAAATTCACTGCATGTACAGTATGTGACAACTCAAGTTGCACAGAAGGTCTTAATCTATGTTTTTTTTTCCACTATTCCCACTTATACTGCCAAAAATTATGCCATTTCCTTCTTAAAACATTATCACTGCTTTTGATCATCCCACTGCTTGCAGATCAAAACTCTCCTTTGCCAAGCTGATTATAACTGCAGGAAGCAGTAATGGCTAGCTTCCAATATCACAGTGATAGTAGGAATGGCCATGGGAAACACCTCAATCTTCAAAATATATTTATTGATTCCAGCAAAAACATGCTTACTTAATTTGTCATCTCTCAAGTAAAATAAACCAACTAAATAATGTGGGTTTCTTTCTCTCACCTCTGTAAGTGTATATCACTCTTCCCACAAACAACTTTTGCGTTATAAACCTCTGTACCAAACCAGGAACTGTTGCTATTTACTCCTTTTATCTCCATCTTAGCATCTTTTTTTCCTCTTCAAAAACATTTCCTGTGCCATAGTTCTTTCTCCCTTGGGGATCAAGGGGTGCGGCTGAGCACAGGAACTCAAACAAGGCTCTGTACCCATGTTCAGAAGCCACTATTCTTATTTCGAGCCTGAAGGGACTCATTGCACAGCTTCTGGTGTGGGAGGCACTTAGAATTGCTGTACTCTTCCAATGGAGGCAGAAGCTCCAAATAACCCCTTTGGCTTGTCCAGATGGCAGTGATAACAACTCCCTTCTTCCTCCACAGTCAATTACTTTAAGAAGTAGTATAGCTTTTTAGAAGAAGAAAACCAAATGGACACACATATTAAAATATCTTAAGATAATAAAGCTCTTTGAATAGTAACTACAAGCAATGCTTCAGAATACAATGGATCCAAAATTATGTTATTTACAAGCCCTTTTGCTTGCTGTTTGTGCTGTTCTTTGAAAAAGAAGTGAGAAGAGAGAGGAATGGAAGGAAATGCCCTTTTTGTAAGCAGCTGCCCTCAGAGCCTCTCTGAAGTTGAACGGCAGCAACTGTCTAATTAACATCCCTTGGTACAACGGCACCTCACAGATACTCACACTCCGAACCGGAGTTCTGGTAGCTGGTAAGTGACAGCCTTACCTCCATTTACCCCTAGGTACCTACTACTACAGTCAGGACATACTTGATTATACATGCTTGAAAATTGTCCAAAAGAAACTGTTCCAGGACATTAACTAGGTAAAATGTAGTAGTTCTACATGGCTTGTTTTCCTAGTCCCTGATCCTTCTGCCAAATCATTGCATGAGGACCCTGAAAATCATTAGGCTGAGCTGTGCTACTTGCTGGTGAAAAAATCACATTCCCAGAAAATATTAAGGCATAAATAATTATAGCGGACTATTTATACAAATAAATGCAGCACCTCAGACCAGACTCCCGCCTCCCACACAGTCATGCAGTCCTGGCCTTCACAGCGCTGTGCAGAAGCAGGCTTTGGCCCAAGGCAATCCCTCTCCCTTGCTCTGATCAGGGTCCCATTTCTGAGCTGCTGTGTGCAGGCTACTTGTCTGTTCTGGGTCCCTTTTCCACATGTCCTTGAACATGGCGTCCACTCAGTCATCATCCATCTACAAAGAAATACAGGCAATACAATAAGAAGAAATCAGGAAGGAAAAAGTCCCGTTAGGTCATCTATTCTCTTGCTTAGCACTACATGCTTACCCAAGACATACTTAGAATTTTTCTCCTTCCTTTTATCTTAACATTTAACTGTGTTAAAAGACTAATTACTAGTCTAGCATAATTTACATTTAAATAATATGTTAATGATCATATCATTTCATTCCCCAGCCCATTGCTTCTATGTTTTCAGAGTACTCTCGTCATTTTAATTCCAATTAGAAAAGCTCCAAAATACAATTACACACGTTTTAAATATGACGGATCACTGATCAGCCAGACTTTTGTTTTCTGTCTATCTATAAGACTACCTATAATGTCAAATGCATGCCCTCCAAGTAAGGTCCAGCATTTTTTGAAGAGACTAAGTTTCAAGATAGAATCATTGCTGTGTGAAAAGCTTGTTGCTCCGGAGAATTACAAAAGCTCAGACTCCTTCATGTTCTTTAGGATCAGGCCTAACTCATGTTGCATGGTTAAAATCACAGCAACAGGGAAGGCTGATGCAGTTTGGCATAGCCCACATACCTGGAAAGTAATCATTCTAGAACATAATTTTCCCCAAATGTTCTGTAGCTCCAGACTGTGGCCATATGCCCTTAAAAATCAAAAAGTTCTGCCATTAATGCAGTACACAAGTGTATCCCAGGAGACCAGACTTGCAAGGGGGAGCCTTCAGGAAACTGAAGTTTAAAAAATCTGTTCCAACCTTCTGTCACACATTTATTGTAAGAAAATGAAACATTTAACTAAGTTTTTTTTTTTTTTAATTATTTTTAATTAGCAGTCCAGAGACTCTATTTAGAAATCACAGCCTGTCAAGATAATGCAATAGAGTTTAAGATATTTCTTCAAGTGCTAGTAACAAACAACTAGTCATGCAAGCATATGTTTTAGCTACATTTGTGTTGAAAGCTAACAGTATTTGTTTTGTAAGAATCATTAATACTGTATTAAAAACTGGATCATAATATCTTTCTACCTGTCTCAGCATAGCACCTTAGCATAGCAATTAATAACACCTACAATTTTTCATTTAATAAGCTGGAGAAAGTACAGAACATTAAAAACACATATTTGATAATGCCTCAGAAGAAGATCAGACTATTCCATTTCTATCAACTCAGCATACAGTGTTGCTAATAAAATAAAAAATTAATCTGATCAAGTATGCACGTAACAAAATATCTGTCCACTACGTAATGTTTGTGGAAATCCAAACATCAGTAGTTCAGTCTAGCTTAAAATGTATCATAAGTTGCATTTTATCTATTTTAGTATTTCATCCTTTCCAACAAAGCTATGTCTACTGGTTCATTTTACATACTTTTTTCAATAAGACTTGCATTATATCTACTTTGCATTGTTTTCTTTAAAATTCCATCTACCTCTCCTCCAGATGACTCCTGTAGATCCATTCCAGTGTTTACCCCCAGAGACACTAGCTGACTGCTACTAGCTCTTCTCCCCTCCCTTGAAAGGTGGCAGACACTTTACCCAAGTCTGCACAATAGCTGGGGACTTCCTTAGCTGTGGTTCTTAGCTGCCATTCAGAAAAAGGATGGCAAACCCTGAAATGGGTCATCGTGCCAGCCTGGCCAGCCACTGCCAGGGAAAAGCTGACAGCTTCGCTGTAGGGACACCAAATGGGGTGGGCTTTACAGGGCATATGCTGCAGCTGCCTCCTTGGGTGAAATTCAGAGAAAAAAATTCTTTCTGTTTCCACCACTCAACCATCAGAGTCCAGTTTCTGTATATTGATGAACAGACAAGGGGTCCAGGGGAGAGGCTGTAGAGGAGTGAGAGGAAGGCTTTCTATGCTTCAGGTAAAATCAATGTAGAAAAAACAATTAACAGATTGTTATTTATTGATTTATTTTCTACTTTGTGCACCAAGAGCTTTCTGAGTGCTTTTAAAGGAGTGCAGCCCTGACTCAACAAAAAAACTAACAATACATCATTAATTATAACCATGTGATTAAATCCATTTTTATATAAAAGCAATTAAATTTCAATTCAGAGTACACATCAGCCAGTGAGAACTCCTATTGACGAAAGTAATGAGCTGCTTTATTGAATGAGAATTGATTTAGACATGTGCTTAAGGACTCTCTTTCAGGAGAAACTCGGGAGAAACAGCAGCCAATGTTTCAGTGTTTCCTACATTTCGCACTATAACATTTTGATGGATGGATGTATTTACAGGCAGTCATCTCTCTTTGTAGCTCCTGAGATTTTTACTTCTACATCTGACAGTCTAATTTAACCAAATCAATATTACCTGGTCTGGCATGGCTGCTCATTGCACTTTCGGATCTGTGGTTCAGGTTTTGTTAAATATTTGCACTTCTTGTTGTCCACAAGACTGATATTCTTGTTCATAATCTTTGTGCAAGAGACTGTTGTTTTTCTTTCACCTAGTAAAAAATAAAGCAGGTATGTGGAGAAACCAGGAATATACAACTTTGTTAATAAAGGAAGGCCAAAAGTATCCTTATCACATACAGCTATTTTATGGTGAGTTTGGCAAAAAGAAGTGTAAAACCTGTATAAGTGTAAAATCTCAAGTGAAAAACAAAGGTAACAGTGAGACCAAGGGAGATATTAAAGTTTGTAGGGAATAATGTGTTTTCCTAATCCGATATTTGCACAGTTCTGTCAACAGAGTTTTGCTGCTTTATTCCTGAAACAAGTCATAGGCCAAAACCTTAAGTCTTAATGGCATAAATGTTTCCTTCTCAACCACCAATGTTGAGAATGGCTTGCAGAAAAATTGCACAGAAAGGAGAAGGTATGTTTGTGTGTTAATATATAAATTAAGGAAAGGAATAACAAGTCCTGCCCCTCTGTATTGCTTGAGGTTAGTAGTTCTGCCTGGTTTAGCAGTATATTGGCAGATGGGGCCAGCACTCAGCTAATGGGAATCAGCTCGTGCAGCCTTCAGTAAGGAGCCTGCACTATTCTCCATGAACTAAAGAAAAGAGGCCATAAAACTGGTTTGATCTGTAGGGTAATCATTTAGGAAGTTGGGTACTGCCTGTGGAGACCTAATGCATGTTCTGTTACAAAAACTTGGCTTTGATGGATGGGCTGGAACCTTGTGTCTCTTGAAGCTGAACAGGTAAGAAATCAGAATTTAATGTAATACTTACCACAAGCAGTAGCTTGTAATCAGACTGGAGCGTAACTTTTAGAAAACTAGCAAGCCTTGAATTAAAGGCTTCAGTTAGTAGAAAATAACTTCATAACCATTTGTTCCTATGGTTACTTTATAACACCCTGTTTCTATTTGGAAGTTTACCGACAAACAGGGTGTGTACAGGAGCAGGGCAGACATGAGAATTCAGTATTTGCTAGTGGTCAGAAATATGCCTGTGGATCGAGCAGTGAAGCTATAAATATGCAGTATGTATTTGACCGCAACTGACTTTTTACACAGCTTTTGTGTACGTGAGAGCACGTGCAACTAATCTATCATACACAGCATTTGAAATGTTTGACATTTTTTCTGCATTTACATATACATCTGTGTATTCATATTCTCTCCCACACAAAGAATGCTTTTCTGCAACACAGGAGGTCACAGACCAGTTACATATATAAACATGCACAAAGGCACATGGCTGCATCAATACTTTCATCCTGACATACGTTTTAAACATTTAAGGAAAACTACTGATAATTGTTATATTCTTTAATCAGAGTCATCAAAATACTGATGTTAAAAATTCAAATACAAATATTTACACAGGGTACAAGCTGCATCATTTTAATTTCATTATTACTTTGTATTAAACCAAAGAACTAAAAGAAGAATTAAAGTTGTTTTGTCTAAAGTAAGAAAAATCTTTCACTTGTATTTCAGAATATTTTCAGTAAAAATACCTTTTATGGAACTTTGCATCAACCCAACTATTTCAAACAATAACAAAACGTGATGGCCAGTTACAACAGAAAAAATATGATAAATAAACATTACAGTAAAACACTTCAATATTTATTTAAGCATTAATGTAGAAAAAAATCACCCACATACTGCACTTTAAGACTTTTCCAGATGATAAGTAACTTTAGAAATATCTGAGGCAATAATGAGAGATTGTGGTAGCATTCAAATTATTCTAAAAATATTTCAGGAAACTGTAAAAAGCATGAATATTCCAAGTGAATATGAGTGCACTATGAAGAAACAGAGGATGATACTAGCACCACGTACAAAATGCCTTCAGGGAAGAATCTTTCTTACCAAACCACAAAAGGCATGTTTATGGAAACTACAGTAATCTGTCGTGACACCAGGACTGTTCACAGAGTCAAAGTAGCTAGAACACTGTGTTCTTTGTGTTGCTGTTATGAGAAGGTAAAGCATTTCCAGGCTTTCTTATTCAATTACAAGGTGCATAGCAATTTTCAGGACTGCTGACCAGAGCAGCCATGATTATCCATGTTGTAAGCAGGAAAGGCAGGTATCAATAATCAATAGAGTATTCACAGTGTAAGTCCGACTAATTAATTACACAATAAATAAACAGATCTCTGTAGGTTGCATTCATTAAAAAAAACTCTCATGTTTTCCACTGTAATTACCTTTTCTAAAAACCAGCTCCTAAACAGTTACCAATTTTAAAGGATTTTTTTACAGTAATATTACTCATGTTCCAATATTTGTTTTCATATTTGCATTTTGTTCTTCCAAATTCACATTTTTTATGGTTTATAAACATAAACATAGGAAAAGTATTGCATCAGCATACTAATATCTGTTGTTGCAATATTTGTTCCATATGTTTCTGGATCATTCTCAACTCATGTTACTAACGGTACATATTTGATCTGAGATTGGGGTTCAGTTTTTCTGTAGTTTAAAATGTCTTTTACAGATCATTTATCTTCAATAGTTCCAAATACAGAGTGGAATGCACACGAACTTTCTATTCCTGTTCTAGCTCTTGCACTTGTATTTCTTCTTGGAAACTGGGTCCTGAATTTACTTTTTTAATCGAGATTTGGTTCCCTCACTATAATTTCTTTCTACCTATTTTAGTTAGTTTGAATCTACGTGAAGATTATCAAAAGAGTTATCAGTATTCTTTTAATATAATCAGGAAGAACATGACAGACATATGTCCACCATTCTATGGAATCATATAAGCGGTAATGAGGATATTACTATTCTATATACTACACTAATCATCAGTCTCAAATATTAATACATCATTTGTTTTAGTCGATATATATAGATATTATATATGCATATATATACATTATAAATATATATATGCATATTGTATATACATATGCACTGTGTGTGTGTGCGCTTTTTTTTTTTAATTTTACCTCCTCCACATACAGCATCACAGTCCTCCCAGCCAGAATGAGTCCACATGAAAAGAGGCTCTGGTACTTTAGAGCTCTGATTCTCAGGAGGAGGATCCAGTGGGATTGTGTACTCATAGTGTAGACCGTAGCTCTGGTCATGGAAAAGCAGCACCTGTAATTACAGAGAAGGAAAACCTTCCTATGTGCACAGGCATAGCTTGGACCTGTGAAGAGATAATCTTGAAGAGCATGACAGTATGACTTAATGTCTGTAGCTTTTAGACCCTTCTGATGGATTTTGTAGAAGAAACTAATGGAAGCATCCAAGTCAAAACAATGGGAAAGAAACATTTTACTTAACATAAAGGTCAAAAAGCTCTGCATGTAAAATTATAAAAAAAAAAAAAAAAAATCACCTGGGGAATGATATATTACATGTCCTGTGTTTTCAGTGCTCTTAAAAAGAGGAGGTCTTTCCTAGATGCATCAGATGTCAAACTGTTCTAGATATACAAGACAATTTCTTGCACTTAAAAGATTTTGAATTGTGAAATACTTTTCCATCATTTCTTCATCTTTCTTTCTGGTTTTATCACTTTGGCTACCAACTTTTCCTCCCCTACACAGAAATGCATCAAAACTCTACTTCTCAATGGAGAATTTGGTGATTATAACCCTGAAATGGCAATGCTGCACTACAGAGTCAGCCAGTGTGCCAAGAGGATAGAAAACATCTGATATTAATTTGAATCGCTCTGCTCAAGCTGCACATCAGCTTTGTATGAAATTTGTAGGAATGCTGAGACCTTCCATCCTGCCTCAACAACGTTATTATTGGATTTAAAAGCACTTTTTAGAAGTGGGCTGACAGATCAGCAGGTATATCTTGCATAGATCTCATTATCTTCAGAAGCCTGGAAAAAATACTAGTACCACGCTGTATGATAGGCATCAGGTTAAAAAAAAAAAAAAGGCAAAACAAAACAAAACAATCCATATTGTCAAAAACAAAAAGTAAATAATCCATATTGTCATACCAGTAAGTGTAAAGGCGATGTTGTGGGACCTTTGGCAGATATCTTCTCCCAGAGACCTCTTCGAACATAATGGACAGTGGTCCCAGCAATATTGAATGTTCCTGAATGCTCTATCTTCCAGTCACTATTAATTGACTGTTTACCAGCATCTCGAAGAGCTGCAAAAATACATGAAAAAGACCAATACAAAAAATGCTTGGTCAGTAGTGATTCTGTCCTCCTTTCACTTCCTCTTTGGATAACTTAACAGGTGGGTGAAATAACATAACTCTGCAAAGATATTTATGGATGCTACCATACATGAACTTCAACTGGAACGTGTTTCAGAAACACTTTTTGGAAGATATGCTTGGCAAAACCACGTGTGCTAAGCATTACTTGAAGTTAAAAACAGTATTTTAATGCCTAGTGAGACTGACAGGCTCCAGCATAATTCACTAAATTAATTTACGACAAAGGCAATGATTCTCTGTTCCTAGGGTAGTCACTTCTAAGACCCATACCAGACATAGGAAATACAATTTTCACAAGACACTCTTCAGGAGTTATGGAATTACATTACAATTTCAAAAAATTCTGGTTCAGAATTCTTTCCCTCTAACTACATCTGCTTTTTTCTCCACCTCTAAGTGTGACAATACTACTGTCATCCTACTTAAGCACTTATTTTATACAGATGTTCACCACTTAATTTGATGGTTCCAATAAACAGAAAAAGCTTGTTCTTTTTGGCTGAATCATTCTTTTTGGCCTAATTAATATTCAAAAACATCATCAAGTCAGGAAAGATATTCAGACATTGAGAACACAGTATTTGACATTATTTTTCTATAGTACACTTTGAATAGACCCTTCTGTGAAGAACCTCCAATTTTATTTTATTTTATTTTATTTTATTTTATTTTATTTTATTTTATTTTATTTTATTTTATTTTATTTTATTTTATTCTATTCATAATCAGGTCTGCAATAATCATGTGAAGTAAAATATGCTTGAAGTCACCTTCTGGACAAGAAGTTCTACACATTCCTCTTCACTGAAATTGCATGTTTGGCATCAGACTACTTCAAGAGAACCTCAACAGTTTAAGCCTTGTCCAAAATTTCTTATTTAAAGTTGTAAGTTAATGTGAGTCATCCCTGTAATCATCTTCTCTCCTATTCATATTTATACTGTTATGTTTTGTTTCTATGGGAAACAATGGCAATAGGTCTATGGACTGGCAGCAATACAACTGCATAAGACACCACTGATGTGTACCGCTACAGCACTGTGTAATAAATGTTAAGACTACAAACTCCATTAACGCTGTAGAACAGCCTTGTGCTAAAAATAGCCAGTGATTTTACAAGACTTAAAAATTGGCATCTCAGGTTTAAACATTTTATTATTAATGGTAATTAAGTTCTATTTAGTTTTAAAACTGTAGGGGCCAATCCTCTTCCCAGTGGAGAAACAAAACAAATGTACTCGAAAGTGCCGAGGTCCAGTCGGGTCATGCTGCTCAGATGGAGAAGCATCTTCTCCCTGGAGAGCAGTGGACCTTGCATTGTCTTCCCTGTCTTTAAAAGGAATGTTATGTGCCTCAGCACACAGACATGTGCGGGGGACTGGAATCCCAGCCCCAGAATACAGAAATATGTCAGCTCTTGCACTTTCTGCTCTCAGGTTCCTCACCTGGGAACCCTTGGGGTTAGATGAAGGAAGAACGGGTGTTCCCATGCCTAAAATTTAGGCTTCAATTCAGGCAGTCCAAGTCAGGCTACTCCCGACTCTGTCACACCCCATAATGTGAGCAAGTTCACCGAGTTTTATTCCACACCACTTGTGTACTCCCTACTCTGCTTAGCTTTTGATAAAGGAGGATTTCCTGTACAGAGTAATGCAATCCAGGAGGAAAATTCAGCACACAAGTGTATCTTCTCTTGGGCTATAAAACAAATTGAGCAATAAATCTACAACTAAAAAGACAAACAAACAAAAAAACTCTGATGTGGAAAACCTACCAGGAAAAGAGGCATTTGTATCAAAATAAGAGGGAAGTGGACATTTTTGCAATCTGCGAATTTGGTCTTTTGTTCTGTGCAAAATTTAGTAATACTCTCCAGGAAAGTGCAAAAACAATGTCATTTTGGCTGAACTCTATTTTGTCAGGAAAATTTGCAAATATAAAAAATATTTGAAATTAATTTCCAAATCAGAATACTTTCACTGATATCTTTTGTCAGGGAAGTCACTGTTTCACTTCCATTAAGGTTATCATGTGATCTCTTCAAGTCATCTTAAGAATATTAATACTCAAGGTTTGAGTAACTTTTTGAAAATTTTAACTTATCATCTCATGAAGGACAAAATTCCATCTTGATCTTATATACGGTGCCACTAAAATTACAGTTACATACAATTTGGCATAGTGCCTTACTGTTTCTGTTTAAACTATCTAAATTATTTTAACTTTATATTAAAGTATTTCTTTCCAACTTATTATTGAACAAGAACGTACTTAAAGATGCTGAAAGCAACTATGCTTTCACTTTGTAGTACCATACAGGACACATTACACATTATTGTTCAATAGATTACATGCCGTATTCTAAGAAGAAACTTTTATTGGACATTGCCTTTTTATACTACCAGGTCACATTTTAAGCTTGATAATTCTTTGCTGCTTTCTCCAAAGTAACTAAAGATGAGACTTAATATTATCTTCTGCAGCAAACTTTCCAATAGTTGCTGCTTCTTCAGTCTTTTCTAAATCACTGTTTTCATGTTAAGGAAACTGAAGTAAGAGAAGAGAAACCAAACAGACATGCTATCAAGTGAGTAAGCAGCAGAATGTCAGATGTCAGCACAGGAATATCTTCTTCTTAAATTCTAAAAACAAAACAAATGTTTAAGATACATTCCAGCAATTAAACATTTATTTTAAAACCAGTCAGGGCTATAAGTAAGGCACTTAACAGTTATTAGTAATAAACCCTGATTAGAGTGGAAGACTCTAATATAGAAAAACTCTCCAATATGAATTCATGGATCTTGCTGAATTGTTTTGCATATACATTTTTGCTGTGTTTACAAAAATTATATTTCTACTATTCACTTACAAGGTTGTTATACACGATCAATATTTACTAACTGTGAAGTGGTGTTTCTTTTCTGGAATAATATAAACATTGTAAACATCTCTCCTGCACACAATTCATGTGTGAATAACATCAATGAAAAAGCAGCTCACAGGTGCTACTCTGTTTTATGAGCAATAACCATCAAATTATAGGCCATTTCCAGAGGTCTACATATTGCTAGAAGCAGTTGATAGCATATCAGCATCACCTCAACTAATTCACCCCCCAGCTGGTCATTAGTATCCAGGAAATCCTTGTGTTCAGGTCATTTCTGCTATTTTAATGAGAAGCTGAGAACAGGAAAAGCAACATGCGTGTTTTGCTATGATAGGACAACAAATGTAATTCGTACAAAAAAAAAAAAAAGAGACTGCTTGTATTTTCTCACAATAACTCTTGCAAATAGAAAGGGATAATCAGGCTGGCCTGCTTAATTCTTGTAGTAATGGTAGCAACCATTCCATGCTAAACATTAACAAAGGCATGAATTTACAAGTACCTCACCTAAAGACATATATATAGCCTAATGAAAATTAAGGACTTTTAAGACTATACTTAAAAATAAGTGCTAGTCTATGCTTAAAATTTGTAAGTGCTACTTTTATTTCCTGTGCTGCAATGTTCACACCTGTAATGAACTTATTTCCAAAATTCATTTTAACTTAGAAACTGATTCCTGTTTTATGTACCCATTTTCTTAGTTACATGTTTTCATTCATGGCTTTGCTGACCTATTTGAACTTTCTTTATCACTTTTATTTTGCAGAAATATAACACAAATTCTTGTGGCATTAGATACAATTGTGGAGAATACTTAATTAAGGGTGTACGTATTATGCCTGTTGCATAATTATACATAGATAAGGAATATTTTTTCTAGAAAGAAATCTGAGCTATGTTAAAATGTGTATACACAAAAATACACTACTAGCATTTATTTGTATAGATAACTTATTTGCATGTGCTGAAAACTTAGAGAGTATGGTTCCATGTTGGCACCAATCTTCACTCTCATTTCCTTAAGGCGGTTCTTATCATTGTGGTGCACAGAACTTTGAATTTCAGTTTTATTGTCTATGAAGGAAGAGCTGATTCATATTGCTTTTCATTCTGTCTTCTGCATTGACAATGTGAGACATTAATAAAAAAATTAATCCCACTTAAACACAATTTGAACAAAATAAACTTTTGTTTCTTAATTCTGGATGCCTTCTGAAATGGGTTGCTCAGCTGTTGAAAGTTGTATGGCTCTGTGCACACACAGAAAATGATGCTTGGGTGCCTAAATTTGAACTGACTTTTAATCCCCCACTACTTCAGTCAACATGAAAAATAAGGGGCCGTAAAAACACCGTTAACACGGTAACATAAAACAACAATAACAAATGTGCGCAATCTTATCTGGAAAATAATTCAAAGTCACTTTCATGAACTCATCTGCTTAGTTTATATTGCTATAAACTAGACTTTGCCAAAAGCTTTGCTGATAGCTTTCAAAGATACAGACTTATCACAAATGTTAAAGAATGGATATTTGTTTCATTTTGATGTAAAATGCTTTTAAAATGTGTTACTTATTAACCATTGTCTATGGCCTTTGTATATGAAAGGAAAACAAGGTTAGTCTCGGAGGACTCTGGTCTCTGCTATAGGATCAGGTCCTCAACTGGCTCCCAAGGTATTTTAAAACTATTAGCATTGTCAGAAATGAGGGATTCAAAATTTTGTATTATTTCTCAGATCCCATCTGCTTTCCCACACTCTTCCCTCTCCGCCCACACCCCAACACCCCAGTATGGTACAACATGTTGTTTTAACTCGGAAATGTATTTCATAAAGGAAATTGGACAAGAACATTGCACGCCTATGAACTTGACACTTATAACACAATTGGAAATTACAATGTAATGCAGTGTTAAATGCAGGTGTCCAAAGGGTCTGCATCCCTGAAGCAGCTTGATCATATAAGTCAAAATAATGATTCAGCTCATGGAATGGTTGAGGTTGGAAGGGACCGCTGGAGGTCATCTGGTCCAACCCCCTGCTCAAGTATGACCACCTAGAGCTAATCCACTTCTGTATTTAAGTTAAAAACGAGTAATTTCTCTCATTTCCAATTAGCACTGAGTATTTTCAGTTTTTAGATCATAAGTCATCTGTTACATGTTATATTAGTTATATATCATTAATCTTATTAATTCATTATAGGGCTGAACTTGACATGCTGTTATACAAGTGTCACATGAATGAGCATTCTAATCTCAAAGCCTAGTATATCCGTTATAAATATATATATATTTTAAACTTCTTTTTTCTATCCTACTTTAAGAACTTTAAATAAATAAATAAATAAATAAATGGCACCTGTCAAATATACAGGAAAATGTAGCAGCAGACAAGGCATAATCCTAGACCACAGGAATCTACATAATGCTTGAAACATTTTATAGCTGTTCTTATGATGAAATTTTTTAAGTAACTGACAATAAACCAAGACTCATGCCAGCACAGTTTTAAGCTGACAAGGTTACCACTGCAAGTTCATTCCTCAAAATTAAATCTCAAAATTGTTTCTTAAAGATCCTAATTCCAAAATCAGTAAGTATATGGTTTAGGAAATATTCTTAAATTAAATAAATACTTGTTTCCCCCTTTTTACTCCTACAAGTAACTTCTATTCCCAAATACTCTACAAAGTAAAGAAAAAACATCATCTCACATGTATTTCACATCACTTAAGTATGGAGGAAAACCTAACATTTAGCTTTATCAAAATAAATAAAAGATTATATAATTCTTTCAAATATGTGAAGAAGTCCTCACTGGAAGGGCATCTGTGGGCCATCACTGCTCCTACCTGCCCAGAGCAGGAGAAAAGACGGGACAGACCTTGACAGATTTATCAATTGAGTAAATGCAGTTGAAAGTTATACCTTATCTTTTCTCTTAGGATGCCAGAGCTCCTGTTACTGTGGTATATGTTGATATACCTTAGATGAAGAGGATATCTGAGGTGTTCAGAAAGAACTCTGAAGATTTGCTTCCATCAAATGATGCTATTGATGTGGGCTGTGGCTTTACTAATCAATTTAGCATCATCATGGCAGCTTCCAGATCACAGTGTCACTACTTTCTGATCACCAAGTAAATCCATTAAATGCCATTACACAAGTGAAAATGGCATTTGGCTTTGATTGCCTCTGTATTTGACCTCTACTGTACAATAGGGATCAAATTTTCCAACAGTTTAAATTAGCTTCTACTTTGTAAGCCACAGCTCTTTGTGTATACTGTGTTACAGTATGTTTACAGCTATGTTTAACAATAGAATTATTAACTGTATAATGAGCTATATTATTTTAAAAACTTAATCTTAAGATGTGTACAACAAAATTAGCAAAACAGAAATACTGTTGGCCTGTATTGACTCATTCCAAGTTCAAAAACCCAGAGAGCAAAGTACTATGCAACGTAAAATTAACATAAAGAACTACAGGATAGAAACAAATCAGAAACACAGAATTTAATCTGCATTATATTTCACATTTTTATTCACAGTTTTCTGAAAAATATTGTTTCTAAGATGAACATTTATACCTTCTTCCTGAACCTGAAATATGTTACTCCTAGTCAAAAATGTTACTACTCAAATTGGTACTCTAATTCCAATTTTTATGCTTTCAGAATAAATCTGGTAAAATTGAAGAAAGATTTACTTCTGCTAGTAAAAATATGAAAAAAGGTATAACAGCCTAGGTTTTAATTCAAAATAAGAGATCTGTTCCTGCTTCCCCATAAAGCCTTAAAAAATTGCAGTGAAATACTGGCTGATAATCATTCAGAGTGGCATTAGCTACATTAAGAAAGGTAAACTTAAAGTGACAATCAATGAAGAGCTGATTATATGCTAACTACCACCTTTCAAAAATAAGCAGCACATTGGGCATAAAAAGCGTTACAATTCTTTTTGCCTGTTAGAAGGTAAGGAGGCAAAATTGCTACTTATGGAAAAAGGAATTAATTTAATTAAATACAACTCCAGCATGTATTTATTTTTGCACTATTTAAAAAATAAAAACTAAACAGTACTTCAGTTGTCTGCATATGATAACAGGCGACATAGAGGGAAAAAAAAACAACTTAGAAAACTAAGAAAATGTATCAATGAAACATCCCGTATTGATTTGACACTCTTATACCTCCATTTCCACACTCCATTGGTGTACAATGAAATAATCCAGAACTCTAAATCTCCTGTGATATTTTAACAGGGTAAGCACAGCCCTCATGATAAACCAACAGTCACCCATTGATATCTTAAGCTGTCATAATTAAGACTTGCCTTTTTCAATGTTCTCTCAGTTAAAGTACTGAGAATGCTCAGGTAAAAAGTTTCTTAAAATGTAGGTATCACTTATGACCAACACTAACAACAGTGGTCAAACTGGGGAATTTTTCATTTCATTGTCCTATTTCTCATACTAAGTTTTTCTTGATTTAAACTATAAGAAGTTCACTGAACAGGACCAATTATGATATTTAATTTAAACCCCATAATAATAATTACTAATTATACTCTCCTAGACAACAGCTGTACAACTCAAACTAAAACAAACAAACAAACAAACAAACAAAAAGCATTGTGATTAAATTTGCCCATAAAAACATTTAGATGATTTCAAATCATCCAAAGAAATATTTTTCTGCATTCTTAGTCTAATTTTAGAACTTTCTTTTGACTTTTTTGGTGATTTACTGTGTATTGGTTAGTGTGGATTTTTTTTGTTGGCTGAGCAGAAATTATTCCATGTTTCAGCATAAAACTTTTCCTTTCACTAGTTTAAATGTGAAGTATTTTCATTAGTGTTTTCCACATGAAACACCAAAAATCTTGAAATATTGAAATTCTTTCTGATATCATCTAAATTAATTCTTTGAAAAATTCTGTAAACAAAAAATGAGATGAGCTGAAAGTTCAAAAAAAAATGCAATAGCCATTCTTTTATTAGGTCATTTCTACAAAATTTCTTTAAAGATTCTCTTCAATGATTCTACTCACAGTTTTGTTTAATTAAACAAGCATGTTTAGCTAGTGCTCTTTGGTGCTGATCCAAACAGGACATGAACGCTAAGCCATGATACTTACCTAAATAACTGTGAGCTGGTTTTTCTTCCACAACTTTGATTCTCCTTGCTCCTGCAGGTATCACCAAAGCTTCCACATAACCTAGACATGAGACCAAATGTCCTGAGTTAAATACAAAAGTATAGAAAAGTACATCTTGCAATTTTTTTCTGTTTCTTCTCCCCTATTTTTTTTTTAATGTAACGAATTATAATTTATATAACAATGGTTTGTCTGAAAAACATTGCAGTCATTAACAAACAATGAAACTGCATTACAAATTAACATATATGCCGTGATTTAAAATTAAGAGTGTAGCAAAGTAAAACATAACCAGACTTAATGAGGCTAGAGCAGACTGGAGCTGGGGCAGATGAAGTTGTCTCCAGCCAAGTAGTATAGTGTCATTATCACCACCAGACCAGACAAATTCCAGTTTCACTCAGCATGTAGAGACAAATGATATGGCACTGAAAACCAACCATCATCCCACTGTTCTCTTTTTTTTGGCAACTATTTTGTGCTCCAGGTTTCTTGCTGGAGCATTCAACCCTTGTTATGAATGACTTTGAGGTATATTTATTAGTTATTTGTATTACATTAAAATTGGTTCCTTAAGACATGCTGTTGAGGCATTTGCTTTAAGTAGAAAGGGGTGAAAAGGCAATGCAGGTGGAAAACACTGTGCAGCCAGGAATGTTACAAATAAATAAAATCATATTATAGATTATCTAGGTGAACTTCAAAAAGTGGATAGTAAAACAAATTTTTATCCTGTGTAGCTATGCAAAGTTTTATAAGCAAATATTGAGCACTTACAACGCTTTTTCAATAATCCTGAAACATGAAAATAAAGTAGCTGCAAAGCAGCTTTATTTACCTTTAATTTCCTTAAGAGCTAATAACACTTTCTATGTATTACTGATATTCTAGCTTCTTGAGAAGGAAGAAAACACAGTTGTGTTCAGACGGCAATACTATAATAATGTGAACTGACACAGAACCCTGAAAAATCTTGAAAAGTGTTTGGATATTCACATTAACTATAAAAGAGAGCTGAAACATTGTCATTCCAGTCACCTCCTCCATAGTTTTTGATCTTGTAGTCCTCCAGACTCATCCATGGTTTGAGATCCCTGTTCTACATTACCTTCAGCTTAAGACAGGGCCAGATGTAAACATCCGAAGATTGTGCCTAACTTTTCTTTTTTTTTTTTTTTAAATAAATGCATTGAAGTCCTTGATTGTTCAAAGAGACAGTCTGCTTCTAATTACAGTATTTTATGATGTGATTTACCTACTGTCTTGAAATTCTGCACATTTTCTACACAAGAAACTGAAAGTGTAATAGCAAACAAATGCTGAAAACAGTTGGCTAAATACTGTTTCAAAGGAAAGACTTATGGGACAGAAGGTATACATGGTGCACAATGACCTTTATTAGGATTTCAATCCTCTACTCTACAAACATGGTTGTGCTGTAGCCTGTCAATTCATCTCATTCAAAGAACAGATCACAGGACTGTTTGAAAATCTAATATTCATTCTGCATCAGAAAATCTATTCACTTTTTACATTATGTTGCCATTAGCATAAAATAACAAAGATATAAAACTTCTCCACATATTTGATGTTATATTCTCCCATTGTTTGGTTTAATGACATTACTGTAGGTAACAGATCATAATTTGGATATTTATTTTGAAGAACACTAAATTAATTCAAATAATGTAAGAATTTGCTGTTTATTTACTTACTAAACACAAAAAAAATTATTTTACAGATTTTTAGCAATCAAGATTTTCTATGAAATAATGTGTCTTAATAGAAGATAAATCATATAATTCCTTAATTTAGTATATAATTAAAACAATGTAATTTTGCAGCAATTTAATAATAATAATTAGCTTTTATTTTAAACATTAGAAATATGATCAGGGTGTGATTCGTTTCAAAAATCTCTTTTGTAGATCTGAAATTGTGAGAAACTATATCACTTTAAAAAGCATAGCTCAGTTACTAACGCTCAAAGCAATCAAAACAGGCAATGCTTTTCTGAGTCTTCAAAATAGAAAGACTTACCTGCCCCTCTGGTATGGTTAAAATCACCTTTAATAACCTTGCATGACTTTCCGTTACCATTGCACACACCACAATGATCTTCACGAGCCAGAGATCCTAATATACCATCACAACCAAATTTCTGTGGTAGAAGAAAATAAAGCTATTGAGACACAGGCCACGTTTTTCATAAGGCTGCATTTACGAGTAGGCATCTCATCCTTTTTCAAGATGACCTAACCTTTGTGATCCAGCTTTGATGTTAGGCCTCCTCAGATTGCTGCATTCCTTCTTCCTATTTGGTTGGCCAACTCTACCAACAGGAACACAAGTGTGCTCCCACCTCCCCTTGGGGTCCCCTGGCACTGATGGGCCACTGTGCAAAGCACTGAATAGGCCTTCCTGCCCAGGAACTGCAGCTTCTGCAGCTATAATGCTTTTGATTCAAAATACAGCAGCTTCTTTGCCACCTTCATAATGGCAAAGTGCCATATAATGTCAAGCTAATGTCTTACTCTGAATAGCATGTGAACATATCTGGAACATGTAAATATGAAATTTAGTTGTGCTTTATGGAAAAAGTATTTGGTTTGAAACAAACAGTGTTTACTCAAGCACTTTCACTATGTTTGATGCATTTTTATCGATAAGTATCACTGCCAGCCTGACAATAGAAATACAGTTAATTTCATATGTTGGCCTGATATGAACTAACAACTTTTTAGAGACTAGAGAAGTCATCACAAGGTAATCTTGTGCACTGTTTGCACCTGATAAAACCAATAAAACTTCAACAGTGTTTGATAAATGATGAAGATAAAAGCTAGACTAAAAAGTAAATAAAGAGTTCCTGTAAGAACAGAAACCATGGTCTATTACAGATAAGCTTATTTCCAGGCACATGAAGATTGTTACTTCATGTTATGCATGCAATTTTTATTAGAGTGATTCTACCTAAAAAAAATAATATAGAGTTTAAAATACAGTTTATGGCATAAGTGTTCAAAGAGTTGTGTATCTAAAATGATATATCTGCAATATTTAAATATCTAACTCTACAGCTGTAGACCAACAGTCCCTACTCATCTGTTGTTTGAACAGACAAGCTAAAATGTGGAAGATCTTATAAATTACATATTCAGATTTGATTAGCACATATCTCGCTGACCCGTGCGTGATATGCCAAGAAGCTGGTTCAGCCTTCAGTGGGTTCGGTTTAGGGCTTTTTTTGTCTTTATTAGCCAGACAGATGTGAAAAGTGGATAATAAAACAAAAGACTTTTTTCTCAAGAAAAGTAGGCTACACAACATCTTTGTGATTAAACCTCCAATTATTACCTGGTGAGCAAAAATCCCAATTCAACAAAGTATTTAAGTGTATACCTGTTGCACACCCTCAGTCACTCAAGACTTATTCTACACATATGCATTTGTATGCATATATACATGCATGCAACTATAAGTTGTTATTACAGTATCTAGCAATATTGTTTCTGTGTTAAAGGTTAGCTTTTCTACTGAATTCAATGTGTGCAACAAGAAGTGGAACAAGGAAATAAACAGCCCTGTGGGATTTTTATATGGAAGAGTTTCCATATGAGGCACTATAAAAGTGTCAAAAGAACTTCTATGAACCAAAGTCTCAGGACCATGCATAGAGGAAGCATTCCACTTTAATTACCTGTAATTCAGTTTCTTTGGTTTATTTAGATGTAAAATTTTGTACTGTTGACAGAACTAAGCACACATACGCACACCCCATAGCAAAATTTCCCAGCCTGTTGAAAGCTGAGACTTCCTCAGCTTTAGAAGATGAAATCAGTTATACTTATTCTCAGTCTGCTGCAGTTTCTTGTAATGAGCTATATCAGAGATACACATTCCCGAAGCTAAACCTTCAGCTGCTTCAGATACTGTTTTGCAGTGAGTGAAAAGAGTTTAAAATATTTTAGTATGATACATATGAGACATTCAGTCTTGGTCATGTATATTGCAACATTCCATCAGAGAAATAGCACATATGCATAACAAATGTATGCACCTGCATCCATGTGAATATGTATCCAGTTTCTAAAGAAGTAACTCATACCTGGCATCTACCATCTGCACAGATATCTAACCCGTGCTGGCCACAAGAAGTACCATCCATCACCTTTTCTGTTAGAAGAACGGGTTGATCTTTTCCAGACGGTGAACAGAATAAGGCACATGGCTTTTCTGTAATAGCAATTGACAGGAAAAAAAAAAAAAAAGAATTCTTAAAAGGTCAGTTAACAAATACAAAATTATTATCAATAGTATTTTAAAAACTAATATATGCTTATCTCTGTGGTATGAATCTATGTTACATAAGAATTTATCTTATTCTTTTGCAGTGAAAAAAAAAAAAAAACAGTTATGATCCTTTTCTCATCTGTTTGAAGAACTCAAGTTCTTTTTCCTGCTAGAACATACTTGTGCTATAAACTTGGCCTACATTGTACTCATGTCATGTTCATTGTTACAATTAAGAATATGCACATTACAGCTGTTGGAATATTTTGGTTGTAATCTATACTTTCATTCTACTATACTTCTGGCAGATCATAAATATTGGTTAAAAAAGAAATTTAACGCTTTCCAGATTTTCTAACTATGCAGGTCAAAGAGAAAAAAATTAAGTAACTGAAACACCCTGGGAAGAAAAATATATGGATTTACAAAATCCACATTAAAAAAAAAAAAAAAAAGAAGACAAAATACTGAACACATTCTTTCTAACATCTTTACCAAGGTCAGGCAATTTTCTACTACATTTCTACAGCATTTTGCAGATCATTTCTCTAGCATTCTGCAAATCATTTCTCATTTTGAAAAGAATAAAAAAGTAATCATATCCTATGTATCCATGTATTCCTCAGGGTCATCATTTATAAATAATGAAGTTTGCTCCACCACTGCCAAAGTAATAACAAATAAAATAAAATAAGTCTCCTGTCAGTGGTCAACTGAGTACAAAATTATATGACTTTTTTATATCTTTAATCACAAGTGTACTAACTCAGAACTTCTTCCTAAATCTTTTGCAGATTTTTGAAAGGATAATGTCAATCCTGAACTTGAAACTGATTTCACTTGGACACAATCTACACCACTCTGACTTCATGCTGACTTTGAGATTCCTGGAGTGCATTTTTATTAGTAAATTAAACAGTTCCAGGAAACATTCAAGGGCACTGGAACTCTACTGTCTATACAGTTAAACTGCAAAACACTCTATGGCACATTTGTTGCCTGTGCCAACTAGCATAAACTGGGTCTAGACTGGAAATTGCCACCTGCAAAGGACCATTTCCAAAAAAGCCGCTTGATGTCACCATCCTTTTCAGAGTGCCAGAGAGTTGAAAAGTGTGGACATAGGCCTTCTCTACCAGCTCACTTACACATTAGAGAGTGGTCTGGGCACATTTAATATACTAAAATTGACACAGCCTCTGAGTATCTTCAGGGGACAGGTACAAAAACGTGATCTCTTTTGCCAGCATGTGAAGCCAGTCAGACATAAGCCACCTACAGTTCAGAAGCAGGAGCCTCTGCCTGAGTTTGTGCATGCTGCATTCCTGCTCCACTGCTTAAACAGTAATTTGAAAGTCACCTGGTACCTTTAAGTACAGCAAGTATCAGCATTTTTCAAAGGAATACCTTATCAAGATTTACAACCTAAAAAATTTTTAAGGACACTGAACTCAAAGAGACAAAAAATCATAGAATCATAGAATCACAGAATCACAGAATCACAGAATGGTTTGGGTTGGAAGACCAAACCATTAAAGATCACCTAGTTCCAACCCCCCTGCCACAGGCAGGGACACCTCCCACTAGACCAGGCTGCTCAAAGCCCCATCCAACCTGGCCTTAAACACTTCCAGACATGGGGCATCCACAGCTTCTCTGGGCAACCTGTTCCACTCCCTCACCACCCCCATAGTGAAGATTTTCCTCCTAACATCTAACCTAAATCTACCCTCTTTTAGTTTAAAGCCATTACCCCTTGTTCCATTACTATGCTCCCTGACAAAGAGTCCCTCTCCAGCTTTCTTGTAGACCCCCTTTAGGTACTGGAAGACTGATCTCCCTGAAGCCTGCTCTTCTCTAGGATGAACAACTCCAACATCTTCAGCCTGTCTTCATAGGAGAGGTGTTACAGCCCTCTGATCATCCTCATGACCCTCCTCTGGACTCACTCCAACGGGTCCACATCCTTCGTACATTCGGGGCCATAGAGCTGAATGCTGTACTCCAGGTGGGGTCTCATGTGAGGTGAGGAGAGGCCAATCACCTCCCTTGACCTTCTGGTCATGCTTCTTTTGATGCAGCTCAGGATACAGTTAGCTTTCCAGCCTGCAAGTGCACGTTGCCAGCTCATGTTGAGCTTCTCATCAACCANTTCCCTCCAGGGTGTCAACCGCACCACTCAACTTGGTGTCATCAGCAAACTTGCTCAGGGTGCACTTCATCCCACTGTCCATGTCACCAACAAAGATGTTAAAAGCACCAGTCCCAGTACCGACCCCTGAGGAACACCACTCATCACTGGTCTCTACTAGGACATCAAGCCACTGACTGCAACTCTAACCATCCAGCCAATTCCTTATCCACCAAGTAGTCCATCCATCAAATCCATGTCTCTACGATTTAGAGACAAGCATGTCGTGTGGGACAGTGTCAAATGCTTTGCACAGTTCCACATAGATGACATCAATCATCCACCAATGTTGTAAACCTGGCATAGAAGACCAGGAACAATTTACCCTTAGAGAAGCCATGTTGGCTGTCACCAGTCACCTCCTTATTTTCCATGTGCATTAACATAGTTTCCAGGAGGATCTGCCCCATGGTCTTGCTGGGCACAGAGGTGAGACTGACTGGCCTGTAGTCCCTCGGGTCTCCCTTTTTTCCATCTTTAAAAATGGGGATGTTATGTTTCCCCTTTTCCATTCACTGCAGACTTAATCTGACAGCCATGACTTCTCATATATGATGGGTACTGGCTTAACAACTCCATCTACCAGTTCCCTCAGGACGTGCAGATGCATCTCATCAATCAACAACAGTAGACATCTTCAACAGACTACAGGTGACCTCACTCAAACACAGCAATTACTTTGGACATGGTGCACAATTAGCGTCTAATAAAGGCCAAGAGGGTAAATAATTAAGGATTTGAGAACAATGGATTTCTGTAACACTGGAATTCTTTAGATGGTGTCCAGTTTTGTATCTTCTGAAGGACAGCTTAAGACAACAAGATCTCTCAGAACAAACTCAGATGAAAATGACCATCCATACTCCTTAATGGGAAACAGGAGAGTGTCAAGATTTTTCATCAGATGACTGAGTTATTGAAAGTCAGGCTGAAAACTTTTGATCCTTTAAGATATAAATCATGTGTTCCTGTACTAAAATGAAATTCAGTAAAACAAAGACAAACTGATTCACTAGATAAGTACCTATCAAATGCCTGGAGGGAGCTCCCCTTACTCTTAATATGAGATAACATACAAGTCTAATGAAAACAGTCTGACAAGTTTTCATTGTGGCACCTTCAGAAAATTATTACCAAAAAAACCCTTTTTTTAGCTAGACATGTATTAAAATAAGTCTATGATAATAAACTCACATTTTTCAGGATTTGGCAAAATCTATCCTTTGTAACGGTTTCAGATAATTTGTTTTAGGAGTGAAATATAACTGGCAATAATGAACTACTTAAAATGCGATAACAGATAATTATAGTACTCCCATGTCATTCCAGGCACTTCTTTATTACCAGTTGCTATGACTTTAGTAATTTCTCAAATTAACTGTTTTCAGACCTTAAGTGTGTGTGTGTTTTTATATTTTTTTATTATTATTATTTATTAAAGAAAATATATCATAACAATTTGGGAAGCGTGGGAGATGGCCTACACTTACCATCATCGATGACAGCCTGCCACTGGTGCACATGCTTCTGATATGAAGATCTGACACTGAAAGCCTGGCACTGCCAGTCTCTGAAGGCAGGCACACCAGCAGGACAAGAAGGATTTTCACATATTCTATACTGCATCATGGGACCGTGACACTCTCCTTCAACGTTTAGACTAGAAAAGATGGCATAAATATCATGCTTTATTGTTGGTAGTGTTTTGTCAAACTTACAGCATAGTTCACTTAGTCTGTACACAAATTCAATTTAAATAGCAGACTTTTTGTTGACACATGCTATTAAGAAATCACTCAGAAAAAAATTGAAGTCACTGAACAAAACATATTTGACTTCTGTTTGGACTGGTTCCATTACAGATAATGAGTCACGGGTGCTAAATCATAACTTACACTTGGCCACAAAGAAGCACTAGGATTAATAGTTCAGTAAGGAGAACCTCGGCTGCAGTTTTGATACCGTTCAGGTGATTTTTCTCTTGCTGGACTGAGGAAAAGGTGCTAGTGAAAGGACGTAACACCTGCATCAGTTCAGATTTGCTACCTCTGTTTTTTTAATGTGTGGTGTTACAAAGTTCACACAATACACTGTTTTTGGTTTTTTTTTTCGAGTTGCACAAGTTGTGCTTGCAGATGCTAATGAACAAATGCAAAAGAATAGCGAACTGCAGAAACTGGAGCTAATTATTGGGAATCTTGTCTGGAAAAATGAATTAAAGTGAAATTAAGATGCCACTAAATTCTACAAACACCTTTTAGATGTGTTTCTGGAAGTGGCATTTAGATGGGATTAAATATGATAGCATTTTGCTTATCTAAGGTTTCTGTTAAAATACTACTCTTTTGTACAGCCATATCCAAGTTTTTTTCATGTTCCTTTATGCAACTTCTCTCTTTTAATTCCTCTGTCTTTTTTGTCACCATTTTTTTGCCTCAAATCTGTTATACTGTCATTCACCTCTTTCTTTCCCTGTCTTTCATCATTTTCCCCCTTTTGTTCTATTTTTTCCTAAATCACCTATTCTGCTCTGCTCTGCTCTACTCTACTCTGTTCTGCACTTTATTAGCTACTGCACTCTATTCGCACTTCTTTGCCTATTTGTCCCTTTTGTTGTTGTTGTATAAGTGACCCACAAAAGAGAGATATAGCACCAAGTAATTAAAAGGAAAGCATGTTTTATGTGGCTACTGAGATACGGTTATATGTTGACTCCGTTCAAGTCAGTGGTAAAAATCCCTTTATCTCCAATGGCACAAAGTTTTCATTTTCAGAAGATAACAGGTTCCTGTATGTTGTTTCTAGATATTCTATCTAACTGTCTGCAAAACTGGCAAAAAGGTCTCTTTGTAAAAGTTGCAATTCCTTGGCTCTCCAAACAAGACAGAAGACAATTTTCTCTACCAAAAATAAATAAATAAATAAAATTAAAAAAAAAAAAAAAAGAAAAGGAAAGACAAGAATTATGTGCTGACCCTCTGCAAGTCAAAAATTATGGATCTAATTTTTTGTTTCTTCTTCGGGTGAAGCTTAAAACAAAAGTTGTATTCTCCCATTAATATAATCTAAGCTTTTGAGAAAAGCATAAAAATGGATAAATAGTGTTACCATGCAATAAAAAAAAAAATCAAATACTTATTCTTCTAAGTCTTTTTCAGCATTCATAAAAAATTACTTGCTTATATATAGAACAAATATATCTGAATTCTGGTTTCTGTACTCGAAAGATTTAAATTCTGTTCAGAAATAGAGATGAACAACTATGGAAACATGAACTTATTTTTACCCAGGACATTTGCGTTGTCGACTGCTGATTCCAGTGTTGCAAGTACGGCTGCACGTGCTCCACGTGCTCCACTCCCCCTCCATATGCTCCACAAAAGAGGTCCGATTGATACATTCTCCAGCCTTACACCACTAGGTGAAAATTCAGCTCTTAGGTAAATCAAGGTATATGTAAAACAATTCATTGCTCCACAAGCACATCGGAAGCACAACACAAACATTTTGTTCAATACATAGTTTTCATATGAGTCAGGAGTATCTCTTCCTACTGTTCTCCATAGCTTTCTTTTCTGTACTAGTAAATATAACAGCTAATGACCTTTCCCTAGCTCTGTGGCCAAGCAGTGTGTGCAACTCTTGCCCACAAGTTCAAGCTCAAGTTCATTCCCAACACAGGGTGCCTTCTGGAACAGCCTTCTAGAAAGGGTTTCCAGCCTATGCAGTCCCCTTTGTTTGAGCCTGCCATGTTTGAGCCTAGGAAAGTGCTTTTGGGACCAGTCAAAACCCATTGCAGGGATCATCCACCAGCTGAACTGTAAGGATGATCACAGCACAGTGTTCAGGGCTGTTCCCTGGACTTCTTTGGTTCACTAGTACAGATATAACCAGTGGGAACTGCTTTATCACTGATTATCCAGTGACAATTGTAATATACTATAATTATACTGTAAGTTATAATTAAGTTGTATAATAGGTTTTATAATTGTAAAATTGTATATGTATATTATACATATAATTGTATAATTATATACTTGTATACGTTATATAATTAAGTTGTATAGTAAATTATAAGTTGTAATTATACTGTAAGTTAGAGAGAAATTCAGAACTTGTGTTCAGAGAAGAATGAAAGCCTCCATAGGCTAGTGCTGAGAAATTCAACTGAATTTCTGACGTTTATTTAAAGAAATACAGAATATCACCTCAATAATTCTATATGTATGTACCATTTCCCAAGATAACAGCAATTTCTCACTCAAAAACTATCCAATCGCAATTGTTATGTTTTGTAGCCAATGTCCATATCTTGTACAAATCTTCATAACCCTGCAGAATAGTAGTACTTTATCAACTTACACCAGCTGAAAATCTCTCATGTATTATGAGATTTCAGCAATTGCAAAGCAATAAGGCTACAGCAGACAATGAACAATTAACTTCACTGACATCAGGAATTTAACCCATTTCTCACTGCACTCTGAAATATTGGTGTTATTAATGGATAAAGTGTCTGAGAAACTCATACTTTGAGAAAAACAAAACATGTCAATAACGTTACCAGTAAAGATCCTTTTAACTTTTACGATACACTTGTTATTTGCACTGTTTGTGGTAAATCCTTGTCTGGTGATCTTAAATTTTACCTGCAGTTTCAAACTAATCAATTGATCTTAATTTTCTGCCTTAAATCATGGCATTCTAAAGATGGCATGATTATAACAAATTTGAAAAGTCTTCACATAGGCTGACTGCATCTTTATATTAGATGTGCAATCAGAAACTACACATTTTGTAATGCTTTTTGATGTTTCAGACTGAAAACGCTCATATTTATTAAGAGATATTCCTTCAGATATGGTAGGCAAAATGGACTTTTCTCCGGAGACAGCATCTTCCTGATGTAGGGTCTGAGTTGTGCTTACAAATCCTTGACTTACAAAAATACAGAGCTGTGGAATGAGCTTGAAGCCAGACAGGCTAAGTATATCATACTTGCATCGCTTTCTAAGATCCTAAGAGAGGAATACAAAACAAGAATACTCCGTCTCTACAATCTAAGCAAAACAAAACAAACGACTTCTGTAATCTGAAGCTCATCTTGGACAGGCATCAAGCAAACAAGAAGAATCCCTTCTAATCCTCTGAGATGTTTCAGTGATATCTGCTTAATTTTCTACTGCTAGATATAAGTAAGGTATCCCTGCAGCCTGGCACAAAACTCATCAATCTGTTCTAATTAGAATCAGTACTTTTTCTCACACTTACTAATTATTTACTCCCTACAAGAGAATGGTGTTACATTCCTCACAGACTGTCCCAGGACCCATGTTACTACCATATCATAACGCTCCCACGACTATGAACATAACCTGTAAGAATTAAGTCCTCTGCTATTATCACCTTTTGCAAGTGAATTAATGAGGTACAAAAAATAATATTCAAAATGCACACTAATTTTGTGTGTCTGGTTCAAGATGGCTATGATTTTACAATGGAAAATTCTGTGCCTTAATGAGCGGCACTGGTTTCTTTCCATACTACAGGCACACCAATGTAAGCATAAAGAACATAACCTTAATCAAAAGTATGTCCATGACTTTCCAAGTGTTGACTTAAGACAAAATATCAGCTACATAAATTTATCAGAATCAAAAGATCAGAGCAAATGTAAGACTTTCAGAGATATGAAAATGAATAAAGCCTGTTTTTTCTTCAGTATGTAAAATGATACTACGTGAAAAATTGATTGACCTTAATTGATTGATTTGTTTACTTTTTTTAGGGGGATGATGACAGTCCTTGGTGAATATAATATGACTCAAAGAGCAAATCACTCCTGTGGGAGACTGCTGTCAGCACAGTATCATGAAAATCCCAAGATACATGCACACTCCTGCTCTGTTATCCGAGTTTATTTATCTTCTTTTACAGTTATATACACACATGAGAGCTATTATTCAAACATGAAAGCTCTTGAAGGACAACATTTAAGGTAAGCCTGACTTCAGGTGATCATTTAATTTCTCTTTGATGTCATACTTCTAATGACATTTATCACTCTTCAAGATGTACTGACACTATAAGTTTTTCTTTACAAAGCTTATCCTAAAAAGTTGCATTGCAAATCTGTATTGCTTCCTTCAGTGAGACTATTTCTAATAAACCTGAAATCTTAGCCAAGATCTTTATATCTTTGAAACCTTACATTTCTGTTTACAATAAGCAGTGCAACAATGGCATTCCACTCATAAATAGAATACAAAAACAAAACAAGTTTGAAATAAAACAGTGTAAGCATTAAAACATCTGTGGCTTTGGCTAACTTTTTTTAAACATTTATGTGCTTGTAGGGAAATGTACTTTTTTGTACTGTGTCTATAATATATAATATAAAACATACAGTACATTTTACTATGCACGTGTAAGTTTCATGGTAATTGAGGTAAGCAGTAACTTTAAACAAATGCAAAGACCTATTCAGCTTTTTTTCTTAAATGTTAGGTGTTCAATATAATTTACGTTGCTTTGCCACTTCTGCTGTAGGAAAACCAGAAGCATACCTTTCCAGTGTCACAGTCCGTTCCATCCATGGGTGGATCCAGTTTAGTTTTGCATTCCTTCTCACTTTCCACCTTACACCACAGCCCAGTGCATATGACATGCTGAAAGCCAAATACACAGGTAAGTACAAAATCTGTCTTATGCAAAATGACTTTCTGCATGTAATCCACTAATTTTATAATAAAGTTACCAGCTTTATGGTACTGAAGTATGTTTAAAGACAGGTTAAACATGCACAAAAATCAAAGTGGGCAAATTCTGCTTGGACTTCTACTAACCACTGACTCATGGAACAAGTCAGGCTAGTGTGCTGACAGAAAGGGGGAAGAATTCCTTAAGTCTAACCCTACAAGTCATGGTCTTTGCATACTCTAGATCTGACAAAGCACATAGGAACAACTTTGCCCCATGTTGCCAAGCTGCCACTGTGCAGATGCACTCCACCAGGGACTGGAAGAGATGCAATACGGCCAAGGCTGAAACAGGGATTCTACTTCTCTCTATTAGCACACAAGTCAGGAAACCAAGCTGTGTGCCTGGAAAAAAAATGAGCTCCTTAGCACCATATTAAAAACAGGTAAGTACAGGGGATGTGCTTCTTTATTAAAGACATTTGGAGATTTATGAGAACTATTTTTAAAATAAATTCATCTTTTCACTTCTTTTATTTAGTGCTCATTCATTTATCTGAAAAGAAGAAAACACTAGCATTAAAAAGCAAGGTTTTAAAATGAATTCATTTACAAACATAAGGTCTAATCAGTCTTTGTGCAGCTATACAGACCTATGCTCACTGCAGGACTGCAAGAATGTGTTTGTAAGAAACTTGGATGTTTCTCTAGGACTTCCAAATCCCTGTTGTTCATACAACCACAGTGACTGCTGCTACCTTATGCTCTTCCAATGATTCATAATCTTCATTACACTGGAAATATCTCAAAAGTAAATCAAACCTGACATCCACAAAGAAGATACAAAGTAAGGTGACAAATCAGGCTGAAATATTTTTGCAGGGAAGGAGAAGACAGATGAGAGGAGTGCTAGTCGGCAGTTAATTTTAGAGATGGAAAGAAAAGCTGCTTATTTTTTCAGCCTTGAACATCAGAACAACATATTTTTACCTTCTTCAAAAGCAAGTACAGCCTTGCAGTATGTTGGCACATATTTTCCTAGATTTCCTTGGCAGCTTTTCCCACTTCCCTCTAAAAAGCGCTCCTTCTCCCATGACTCTGTCATGACTTCTTGCTATTTTGTTACACCCTTACCTGGAAACTGGGTGGACATGAACAGAGGCCACTTGGGTATGGATCAGGGCCTGAAGGTACAGACAGATTCTCCTCGCAAGTATGCACAGTAACCCCCAAAGAGGGGGAAAAAGGATCCAGGGGAGGTGGGAAGGAGGTGGGTCACAGGGAGCATAAAAGGTAAAGCAGATTTTTTGAACCCAGGGCTGCCAGAAGACATGCTTTTTATGATCAAAATGATTTGTTACATTGGTAAACCTTTTCGGAGTCTCTGTTCATTTTACCTTATGCATGAAAACTGTGTGATAAATCTTATGCTACCTTGAAAAAACTCTTATGGCACAGGAAACATAATTAAGTAAAAGATTGTGTCTGAACCAAGGAAACAGGACAGTTCCAGTGGGAGTCTTGTATGTAAAAATGTCTGTAACATCAGCTTTAGAAAAGTCAAAGATTGCAGAGGGCAGAAGCATTGCACAGAAAAAGTCAGGATGGCAGCAGTCAGACTCACTCCTGATTCATTCTGTAACAGTTTTGTGCAGAAGCTGAACTGACAAGACAACAGATAGACCATGCAAATATTAAAATATAGCTACAGAACACCTACCCTGTGCCTGGGATAATTAAATATATATNTATATATATATATATATATATATTTCAAATATCAAACTGTAATTTCTGTCCTTGTTCAGGGGAAAAGAGAATTTATGTTTCTAAAATCATTTTCAAACACACACTTAAGGTAAAACTTGAGAGCTGAGAACTAAAACTTAGCAACTGGACTTCTGGGCCAGTTTCAGAAGATGGTGCAGACAAGATAGAGTATCAGATGTTCAGGACTAACTGCTTCCACATCAACTGTGAAATGAGTGACTACACTGTTGCCACAACTCATCCTCACTGAGACAATGATATATGCTAATTTAATTTTCTTAATTCAAAAAAAAAAAAAAAAACTATCCCTGTATCTTCATTCATCAATGACTACATTTGAAGAAAAGTCATCCAGGTTTTCAAAAAATAAAGTCAAATCTTCCTACGTCATTGCATATTAAAGTATGCTTTCCTTTTATTTTTTTTTTTCTAAACACTTCAGTCTTGTGCTCAACTCCTATTGCAAATCAAGAAACAATTCTTCTCCTCTTAAGAAGATATGAAGTTAGATTTACAAGGATTTGAATGCCTAAACACACAGATGCACTTGAGCTGTGTAAAGTCAATCAGATCAAGAGGCTGGACTTGCTAATCTGCTTTGTATACATCTGCATGTCTCTGCAAATACTTTTATACCACCTCTTTATGAACCACAAACCTAACTCCCCCAGCTAGAAACATCTTTGAGCTTTGAGTGAACTGTATTCTAAAAACACTCACTTCTCTTCACTAATTTGTCAAATAAGCATTCAACAATACTATAACATTTCACCCTAGACTTTGAGATTCCCCAAACCCAATAAAATAGAGACATGGAATTACTAAAATTGGAGGATGACTTGTATTTTTTTCTGGGCTTTCCATGTCAGTCAAATACCAAATACACTCCTTAGTTACTCCTCAGATTGTGCTTCTGCTGCAGAAGTAAGAGATCTAAACATTACTGCTACCATTTAACTTTTGAGAACTGGGGGTTTCTACATGTAATTGGACAAAAACTATGATGTACACCTTAACATCTTCACTAGAAATCTGCAGTGCTGCTGATTGGAAAACCAGTAGAAATCTGGAGGCCAGTATCAATAGTACAGTCAACCCAAAATCAGAGCACAAACTTCTAAAATAGAAATGTACTCCTCTGGGTAAAAAGTTTCACCCACTCAAAATCTGGATAGTTATGTTCCCTGAGGTTCACTAGGTATTTATCATAAGCACAGTACAAGCTGTTATAATTATTTAGACTAACCAAGGAAAATGAGTTATTGGAAGTGATAAAATTATACTGATGATATTAGACCATTCACAATACGTAAAATGTTTCACTGTGTATACGTTGGAAAACAAAATATTGCCAAGCACACATGAATGATTTTTTTTCTCAAAGAAACTCATGTTAATAGTTAATCATGAGTTTCTAACAACAAAAGCTAGTAAAGCATAACACGAAAGTCACAATGTAATACAGAACTATTTTTTTTCAGGGGCTTTTTAAATGAAAGGAATGAAGGAGATCTGCGTGCATGATAGGAATGCTTTTCCAATCATATGAGCATCTGGAAAGAAGGTCCAGCTGAAAGGAAGGACTGGAGACAAAACGAGCATTTCAGAACTATATATGTGCAAAGTCAAGATTGTTTAAAGTGAGGTGGTGGCTATGAGGATGGATATTTCACCAGGGCTATAATATTTCCATGACTTTCATTCTTTTCATTGTGATATTTCCCTGAAATGCCTTAAAAATCACCATGAAATATATCCAGTCTCCTACTTCTTCGCAAAGATCGCAGCTGTGTTATGACAGGAATTGTTTTAGTGGAACTGACTAGATAGCATTTACATCCTGGACTTTAATCTTAAAAGCCAGCATTTAATAGTTCAACAATTATATTCAATTGTCAAGTTCTACAATCTCATTTAATCATTGAGAACTACTTCTGGGCCATGATCTCACTATCTGTTATGTGAAACAATGTTAGGGTCTAATTGATTCTTGTGTGAGACATCATGGGCATAAAAGCAAACTTGGCTCCCTTACAAAATAAGCATGGTGACATGGTATAAATCTTGTACCCTGAGAACCACTCACACTTTTCTCAGGCTCTATAAATTTTGCTTAGGGTATGAAAAATAAGTCTTTGAAACAAAGATGAAAAGAAAAAAAAAGTCTGGATACCATTCATGAAAGGGGG
>VXAA01005246.1:0-16308 GCA_013399115.1 Anseranas semipalmata | reverse complement strand
GGGGGGGGGGCCACTTAGGAAAATGAAGGAGTTGGCCTTCAATAGTGCCTTCAGTCCTTTAGCCATTATATCATAAAAAGGAGTTCCTGATATCAAGAGAAAATCATTGGCATCTACAGTGTTTCTCAGAGGTTGCCATGTAAAGTGATTGTAAATTACCATGAAGTGCTGTTCAATAATAAAATTTGTAGAAAATTATATCTCAGCAGAAATGCAATATTGACTCTACCACTGATATTTGTAGATTATTTTTAAATCATAAAGAAAACTAACTTCCATCATTACTCAGTTGCTTTGTTAGCTGAATAGCTGTTACGTACAAATTATACCTGTTTAACGAAAAAGGCTGCATAGAAGTCTGGTCATCAAACCATCTCCCAGTCACAAAAAAATGTAAGACTGACATAGTCCATGATTTATCTTTTACACAGAAGTGCATGAACCCTTCAGCAAATAGAACATATCCAAGAAATCCTGGGCTATAAACTGTTGGATTTACTGAAGTTTAAATTAACTTTCAAGGAGTATGTTTCTCTCTCATTTCCTGGCTTCTGGACAATAACTGTAACCACAATAAACTGCCAGTTACCGGCAGAGTAGAAGACAGTATTAAGAGAAGGAGTTAAGGGAATCTTAGTAGCTAAACTGCTGTGTAGCCCAAAGAAACAAATGGATAGATAGTGCTTAATGGCTTGCTAACGACGTGCAAAGTGAGGAACCTTGTAGTCTTTCAACCAAGGACAGTTCCTGATAAGAACCAGAAACTTGTCCCACGAACCAGCTGAAACCGACCCTACTGTTTGGCTGAGAGCCAAGGCACAACAAGTCCGTACAAGAACGAAAAGGTTACTAGAGGTGACGAAGAGGAACCGTCTGCCTTCATCCCCACGACCCTCCACGACCACCACCAAGAGACACTGCGCAAGCGCAGTTAGGAGGAGTTTATGGAAATGACCTCTTGGAACGAATTGTAATACGAAGCGGGGATAGGTCATGCATATGTATAGCCGTATTGGGAAACCTTATGTATATGTAACACTTTGCCGTATATAGCTAAGACAAGATGGCGTATTGGGGTGCGCACGACTTTGGTGGGACTAACCCCCGTGCCGCCCAGCGCTGAATAAACATACCTACTTTACAATCTTACAGATTGTGGAGTCTGCTTTCCGCACGTCAGTATGCAGTGATAAAAGCAAGTAGTTTGGACTTCATGGAAAATTCAGTGGTTGCCAATGCACAATAAAATACGTATTGTAACAAATTAATACTGCTACTACTGAAATAATGTTTCAGATGTAGAAAAGTCCTAGGTGTTGACTTCTCTAGTGGCAGCCAGAATAATCTGCACAGTCGACACAGTGACCTTTGCATCACCTTTATAAGATGTGAAATGAAATTATTTGGTAGGTTGAATTTAACATATTTGTTATTTCCATGTAACATCTTCATATTTCAGAGGGAGATGATAAAAATTAGCTACTAATATCACTTTGCAGTTAGAAAATAATGTCAGTATTGCACAGTCCATGCCCTAGAGCCCATGAAGGATTTCTGGAAAGTTTATATAGCTTGGTCCTAGCCCAATTTAAATGGAAACTTTTTTTTTTTTTTTTTTTCCTGTTCATATGCAGGGGAAGTGTGTAAGAGAAAGATGGCTTAACCTTTGGGCTGTGTTCTCTCCATTGTTCTGAACAAGGTACCTGAATTTACATGCCTGTGAAGCTAAACACAAGGTTAAAGTTAACAAAAAAAAAAAAAAAAAAAGTTAAACAAAGTTAAGTGCCCAGAGAAATCAAAAGTATATAGAGACATTGTGCAACAGCAAGTCTCCAGGTTTGACTATCTCCTCATTTAGTTTCGAAATTCTTTTACCTGTTAAGGAACACCTAGAAGAAGCAAGTTGCTAAAGCAGTACCACTTCCTTGTTCAGAATAGGTTTCTAGAGAATGAGAAATGGAAATCGCATCTTTTAATTTAAAACAAAGTTTTAAAAACCAAACAGACTGAAAGTTGCTTGCAACAAGTAACTTGCTTGGAGGTAACTAAGAACATTTGTAGAATCATTTCATTGAGTTCTACCACTCTTCCTTCAGAGCAAAAATGTTTTCAATAAGATGGTTAAAATAATAACCAGAAACCTAAAGCTCTTTTTTCTCAGCTACACCAGTCTCAGCATGTCATAGTTACACATGTATTGCAGTGTTTCCTTTAAGAAACTTGAGGATAAAGATCACTCACATTTAAACTGGCTAAAGAAAGAGTACTACATCCAACCTGAAAATATAAAGACTAAAGAACTAAAGGAGTAAGGAATTATGCTTTCATTTTAAATACTCCTGCCTTTTCCGGGCTCTCTGTCACTCTGACTGCTGAAATTTTACCTCACAGTTCCTCCTAGCCCCCATTCCATCAAACCATACTCCATGCTCTCTCAGTCTTTATAGATTTGTAATTTCATCTCCTATCTTGTCTTGGCTACCTTTTCAAGGGCATCCAATATGTTTAGTACCTGTCCTGTAGATGTTACAGACAATTTTTCTCTATTGAAACCATCCTTAAAATGCTTTTTCAATGAGATGTCTATTACTGTTAAGCCATAAAATATTGTTAATCTGTCTTTTTGAGATTAATATGGAGTGACACAGTTTAATGCAATGGCAACTCAGCAAACTCACTTCAGTACTGGGAATCCTATTGCTGTGGCACTGCACGGCTCTGCCTGGGCTCACAAGGGGCAATGCTGGGGGTGAGGGTATATTGGGCTGGGCAGAACCACTGTTCTCTCTCTGAGCTAGCACAGGCACAGCATACTGAAGGTTAAACATGGAGGTTCAATACCCAAAGCATAATGAAACAGAACCTATGTATGAAATCTGTTCCCAGTGGAATATATCAAATATTCCATTCACTGCTATGAGGTGAGTTCACACATTGACATCTAGTTCTAAAGCACAAGGAACATATCAGTGATATGATATGACATGATTAAGAATGAGGAGATCCAAAGCAAGCCTTACAAGATAAACAAATGAAAATGTCTACATTAACTTCAGAAAGCAGTGTACACTTAGTTTCAAAGGTGCTATCTTCTCTTTCTCTCAAACATGTGCACAAAAATATCTTTCACTGAAAAACGAGTTGGTAGATGCATTTTCTCAAGTATACAGCCACCCTTACCTGCATTTCTTGGCAAAAAGAAGCAGTTGGTCCAAAAAGAATCTGACACTGTTCATCTGCAGTGTATGTCATTCCAGGGAGCTTGGAGGGAATAATCACAGAATTGAGGCTCTGAGGATTCGTCTGTAGCAGACAGTTACTGGCCTTTGACCTGGCAATATGCAGAGATTCATACGCTGAGCAATCCTAAAGAGTGTGATTGTCACGCTGACTTACACATGCATTAGACATTAGGAGAATGTAGGCTCAAGGCTTATTTTATTCGTCAGCATTAGGCTGTCATTCAGAAAAATGACTCCATGTAAATTAATGTCTGCTTTCTTGACAGAAGTCAATGGTGTGTTCTGATGTTGCACATTTGCAGAAAGACAATATAAATAATCAGCGGTACTAGGAATTTCAGGAAAACCCTGGATAACATTTTATTGTCAACATTAAATGAGTATGGTTTGGATAAAGATTTAAACAACTACTTAAAAAGTAGACTATTGATAATGCACAGACAGTTATGTTGCTTGTTTTTCACACCTAGTAGGATTGTAAATTATTTTTTTTTTTTCAGATTTTCTATATATACATTTAAAAATACACACATTTCTGATCTGGTACCCAGAAATTTAACTTTCCTCAACAACTGAAGAAAAAAGATTTGAAAATGCTTAAACTTATTTAATGCACCAGGTTGTGCAGATTTGATTTCTGCGTAGATTCAGTATAAATGTGTCAGACTGCAAGTCTAACTTCTATTAACTATGTCAGTGTCATAAAGCAGACTTGGTTACTACTTTACTGTTTTAAGTAAATTCTCAACAGATATATTTATGAATTTAAGATCTTATTTAGAGATAAAGAGTGAACATGAATGTTTTAATTTGGTTTCTTAGGCATACTATTCCCTATCAAATATCTCAAAGTATTAATGTAACATAATTGAACTGCATAGTTTAATATTGAATGGCACAACACAGATCACAGGATCTATAATAATGTGTACAGGTCATTCTCTGTCCAGGATTCTTAAATTCATAATATATTAAAAATATTTTAAAATATATTTTAAAAATATTTAACATATAACTATATATGTTAACACAAACACATAAAAGCATAAGTAATTGGTGAAAATAGCTGAATTTTAATCTGTCAAATAAGATGAAAATGATGAAAATTATTTTGATGGGCTATATAAACAGGATCTCCCACAGAAGGGGTAAAAAGTGATGAAAACTTATTTAAGGATACCTACTGTAACTATTTGTAAAAGACACACAATAAGAGCTATTTTTCTCAAATGATATACCTGAGAAATCTTTCCAGATCTTCCCTGCTGCACCGGGACCATGAAACATCACCAAGATTCTGTCCTTTAATCCATTCTCCAGACATGATATGGAGACCATCTGCACAGGATGGGTGGTCATTGTCGTGGTTTATTCCCATGCTGAATTTTCAAGTTATTAAAAGTAAAACAAAGCACAACAAAATATCAAGTCGTTTTCAAAATGTTTATAGGTTAAAATTCTTGCAAGATGCTAAGATACCACATGGCTCATATATATCGCATGTATGAAATTTCTTGATTTTGTACGTGATACCTTTCATAGAAGTACACGGAATCATGTCTGAAAGACAAGTCTACCCTCTGAAAGGTAAAAGTGAAGCTTCATTCATTTGATGAGAACTACTAAATTATAATCAGCTATTCCATGTATACTTTGGACAACTTTTTGAATATTCAGAACTGCACAACTACTACACAACTGTACTCCTCTTGCTAATACAAAAGCATCGGAAACTTACTTTTTAAGATCAGTGAATCATTCTACGTTTTGGCAGTGATTCTGTCTTAGTTTGATATGGAACTGGTTTACTGAAATTTTATAAAATAGTAAAATGCTTACTAGTTTAATTTATGATTATTACATCTAAAGAAAAATCACCTAATTGTGTTTTCAATATCTACTGTTAGAAATAACACTGATGAAGCACTGATGTTTTCTTTTGTTTTGTTTTTTATTTTAAAGACTCAGCATCCATATGCACCCAGGTGAGTTCTCAGATAAGGAACTGCAAGGTAATGAAAAATTCTACTAAAACTCTAATTCAAACTGCTGTTTTAGCTAAAGTGAAGACTCATTATCTTTCTCACTGGTAACAGATAAAGAGAGAGGAAAAAATCAGACTTAAATGAAAAAAGAAAAAGAAAAAAAATTTTAAAGTTCTCAGAAGTAGCTAATTGCAAGCATGTTTCACTAGCGTTAGAAGAAATAAATAAAATACTCCCAGCTGTTTTTAAAAATGAGCATGAGACTACTCTCCAGAGCACTGAATTCAAAGTGGTGATGGAATTTTGCATTCCCAGTCTGCCCTGCAGAAAAGCAAAACTTTCTAGTAGATAAAGTCTTACACCTTGTATTGACAACCTCGGTCAAGGAGCAGTCAGGTGGCTTAGAGACTGCAAAGACGGGAGAAGTTTGCCACTTCCGTAGAAAAGCTAGAGTACATCATGCTTTTTCATATTTAACCACAATGTAGTGTCCAAAGGGCAAAAAAGACATGCCACCCACCACTGAACCCACCATCTCACTTTCTTTCTTCACTCCATCCCCAAATCCCCTAATGACTAGATCAAATTTTTACATCAAGTTTTACAAGCTGCATTACCTTGTGTTTCCTAACAAAATGAATTTAAATCCCCTGTAGGGGCTTTTTATGCCTGTCGGAGTACACTCTACAATTTGGAGCACTGGAACACCTGCTTCTTCATTAATGGGATGACATTGTGAGTTGCAAGCAGTATAACCAAGGTAAACAAAACTGTTTTACTCTCAGTTTCTCTTTTCCTAAATATTCTGAATGGGACAAAACATATACATGAAAACAACTTTGCATTTTCCTTATGTTCTTCTTTCTTGTGATTATTTCTTTTTATATATAATGCCTTATATACAGAACTTGAGATGTCCATAACTACAGAATTGTTAGTCTAACCTCAGTCGCTGCAAAGTCACAGAGAAGATTGTCCGGGGTACTACTGAGAGGCTTTGGAAGAACAAAGCTATTAGAGTAATCTTTCTGGATTTTAGTAAGGCCTTTTGGATCTTAGTGAGGCCTTTATCATTTCTCACAGCATCCTTCTGGACAAATTAACCAGCTGTGAGAAGAAAAGGCACATGCTATGCTGGGTGATGAACTGGCTGAGCGGCAGCACTCAAAGGGCTGTAGTGAATGGGGCTACCTCTGGCTGGTGGCCACTCACTGTCGGTGTCTCCCAGGGCTGACTTCTAGGGCCAGTTCCATTCAACGTTTTGACCAATGATCTGGATGCAGGAGTTGAAGGCATCCTTAGCAAGTTTGCTGACAATAGTAAACTGGGAGTTGCTGTTGACTCTCTTGAGGGACAAGAGGCCTTGCAGGGGGATCTAGATAGATGGGAACGTCGGGCAAGCATCAACAGCATCAAGTTCAACAAAGGCAAATGCCAGGTTCTGCACCTGGGACAGAGTGAGTAATGCTGGACACAGGCACAGACTGGGAGATGAGTGGCCGGAGAGCAGCTCAGCAGAAAGGGACCTGGGGGTGCTGGTGACAGCAGGCTCGACATAAGCCAGCAGCGTTCTCTGCCAGCCAACCAGGCAAACTGTATTTTGGGATGCATTAACGACAGCACAGCCAGACAGTCCAAAGAAGTGATTTTCACCTTGACTATTGTGTGCAGTTCTGAGCTCCACAATATAAAAAGGATGTTGAGATGCTTGAAAGCATCTGGGGGAGGACAACAAAGCCAGTAAAAGGGCTGGAAGGCATGTCCTTTGAGGAGAGGCTTGGCTGAGATTGTCCAGTCTAGAGAAGAGGAGGCCGAGAGGTGTCCTCATGGCTCTCTGCAGCTTCCTGAGGAGGGGACGTGGAGAAGGAGGTGCCGCTCTCTGCTCCCTGGTCACTGATGTCCGGACGCGAGGGATCAGCACAAAGCTGTGCCAGGGGACTGGACACCCAGTTCAGACTGGGCATTGGGAAAAATTTCTTTACCATGAGGGAGGTCAAACACTGGAACAGGCTTCCTAGTGAGGTGGTTGATGCCCCACACCTGTCAGTGTTCAAGTGGCATTTGGATAATGCCCTTAATGATATGCTTTAAATTTGGATAGCGCTGAAGTGCTCAGGCAGTTGAACTCAATGATTTTTTAGGTCTCTTCCAACTGAACTTTTCTAGTCTAGTCTAGTCCTCCAGAGTTATATCCATAAGAAATATGAAAGAACACATAGAAACTAACAACATTTTGATTTGCTGACTGCACAAGAAATATATGTGGCTTACAATTCTTCTAGTTATATACTTCCTTATTTCAAAAGAAGTCATTTATCAGTATCATACATATTCCATGATTTACGATAAAGCATTCACAACATACAAATGCTCATAATAGTTGAAATCATTAATCACAGAATTGATGGCTCACATTTTTCAGTGTGGGAATTAGCACATTTACATGTTAATTAAAACGTTTAAAAAAATAAAAATCAATTAATAATTATTTCTGATAACTATTATTTTTCATCCACTTTGAAAAGCAATTTGGGGATTGAGACTTTACCAGACTGCAAAATCATTCAGAAAAAAACATTCCAAGCTGAACCAAGATCTTAGTTTTTTCTAAAAACAGTTCCACCAGCCACCATTACATAAACGTATCAATGTAACCCTATTTTTTAATCTATCATCACAGAAGCATTCTGTGTATTCCATCAGTATGTGATTTCTGAGGACAACATTGTCTTTTAAGGTGAGAAGTGGTAAAAACCCTTGAATTTATAACAACTGTGTATATATGCAACATAAACTTAAACACTATACAAAAAAAACCTTAACTCGAATCCTCTACCAATATTTCAGCTCCTACACTCTTGTGTAGGAGCTATTCTGTTCAGTTTTGAATTTCCAGTAGGGTGAATACAATGGCGAATACCAATGTCAAAGCCTCTGTCCATCAGAATGAACATCTACTTCAAAAGGGAAGTATAGATGTCAATATCAACTAATTAGATGACTAGAGAGTATGTAAGGAGTGTGCTAAAAGAACCTGCTCTGAAAAATTCTCAGAAATCAGTAATACATACTGTTGATTTCCTCTATAGCATGGTAATAACCATCAATTACATGACTGCATAAATGTAGATATGCAGTAGTCTTGACTTTCTGTTTCTTTCACCACACACGTATGTTTTATTTATGCAAAAAATAAGCTGAACAGTCTCTGCCACTTTTCTATCCAGCAATAATGTAACGTAAGCATATATATCTATTTCTTCATTAACAATCAAGGATATAAAAATGTTTTAACGCTCACACTGGTAGTCATGGTATTTTTCTTACTGTACTGTCTATGTGAAAGAGACAACTTCAACTTTTCACTAAAAGAAAGGCACTGCAGAAACTGTCTGTGTAAGGTGCCTGTCTGAGCTTTTCCTATAGAATATATGATGTTAGCATTGGGCACATTGCCCTCTCTGTCTATAAGCTCCTCTCTCCCACAGCTGTAATCATTCAGCCTCATTGCAGAGTGAAGCAACAACATGTGTATGTGGGAGAAAGACAAGTGAGTTTAGGGTATGAGGATAACTTTATAACAGTCTGAAAAAAAACATAATTAACAAAGAAAACAGTGCTGTACTTTAACAAGTAGTACATCATATCTACATGGAAACAAATCAATTTGTTTTAAAAACAGAAGCATTATTTTTTCACCGATACATAAAAATGCTCCATCCATTCTGGATAGAGAATACGTGTATGTCACATAATATGAAAGTAGGAAGCATCCTATGGAAAGCATTCCCTAACTGAAATGTTAGCAATATTTCGACTCACACTACACAACTAGACTACATTAAAAAAAAAAAAAAAAAAAGCAGTTTAAAAGTATTTTGACAAAGAGCCTTGGTCAAATAAACTCCACTAACATTATACATGGTTGTCAAGTCAACTGAAAAAAAATATTTTTATCTTATAAAACATCTCATACTTGTTTAAAAACCACTGCCAGATTTTTTTTTTTTTGTAATATCATGCAGAAAGATGGAATAATCTATGCTAAATTTTGAAGATGATCCCTGTTGATGTTTAATGTGCACTACAGACAGTCCAATTTCTCTGTGCTTAGAAGTCAGAATTAAAATGCAAGCCACTGAAAGTAGGAGACAAATGTTGGCTCCATTTTTTCAGTGAAAAATTAATTTTTTTACACTTCACTAGCCCTTCAATTGCGTGTGTACAGCTGGATTCAAGATAGACAACAGCATCTCTCCTACCATCAAGGGAAGTTTATATTCTCACAGGCATAAAATGCATTCCAGTGTCAACTCACATACTGAAAAAATACCAAGCACCACACTTTGATTTGACTTGATTGTAGCTGAGCATTAAGAAATAAAAGCTCTGTTGTGTCTCAAGAAATAGGCCTCATTCATTATTCTGTATTTAAATAAGTTAAATGGGGCTATTGCAAACACCTTCTGGAAAGAATTAGGTCTGCATTATAAAGTGCTGTTTTGTATTTCTTACTATATGACTCAAAATTTTTCTCCTATATATGCTACATTCTTGGCATCAAATTTGCTCTGTGAACCCACATGCTTCCAGGTGAAAAGCTTTTTATTTTTTATTATCCATTACTTTAATTGTGCTTTACAAATGGCAGGTGATGACCTGGTTATCACCACCACGTTCCACTTAAATTGTGGTGCAGCTGAACAATAATGATGCTATTAAACTAGAAACAGGTTATGTAGGCACAAAGACTAAATGGTATTAAAAATGTAATTTAGAAGCAAATAGTTGGGAGAGTTCAGATAGCTGCAGAGAATTACTTTAGGTCTATCTCTTAATAAAATTGAATTTAAAAGATCATAGCAAATAGTAGCTACTGTTCAGAGTTTTATAGACTCACTAACCATAAAACAGATTAGGGATGAGACAGATTATGAAAACTGCAAGAACCCAAATGAAAATCCAACTACCCAAGGAACCAAGGGTAGTTTGCTGAATATTCAGTACAATAATAGATTCCCAAATCCTTAAAGATCATAGTTCAGCCCAAGAGATACAAGTAGAGGAGGGATGGTGAGCATAAACTGCAGATCCAGGACAATAGTATTGTTTTAAACCTATGACAGAATGAAAATTATTGAAAAAATTTACCCTTTGTGAAGGAGATAGTAAGCCTCTGAATGCTGCTGTTAGTTTGTACTTTTGACGTGTGATGGAACCAGGGTGACATTTGATTTCTGTCAAAATTAATATTTTATAAATGCTATCTATTTTTACAAATGGCTACATAGAATTTTTAAATTTACTGAAATATTTTTTTAAAAATATTAATCCTATATATTTGCTTCCATTCTGGCAAATAAATTACAAGCATATAATGGCTTGTATTGCTTTAAAAATATGAATAGCTATTAATTAAAAAACCTAATTAATTACAAAGCATTATTCTCAGTATTATTTCCACTGTTTTCTTTTTTGTTGTGTGCAGGATTATATTAGAATGATAAAAACTTGGTTTTACTATGGTTTAAGACTTGAAAACTACAAGGCTTAAAAACTTACATGACATTTAATAGTTCAACGATTAGTCCTAACAATTTGTCTAATCTGAAATATTGTATATCACGAGGACATATTTAATAAATGAAAATAACACCACTTAGTTCATCACAGACAGAGAGTACATGGAAGCTGCACTTTGTTAGTACTTGCATTGCACCTTTCCAATAAAAATCTGAAGTGTTATAACATTATTATCTTCATAGAGAAAATGATGTTGTAAACAGACTAGTAGCAGGTTTCCAAATGCTATTTTACATATAGCTACATTCTGTATAGTTATTTTACACAATTAATGCTAAAAGGATATATCACTATACATTGTTTGTAGTTTTTCTTAATTCCAGTTAGTGATAAATAATTATTGAACTAATTTTATATGTGTTTTTGAACGTATGAGGGCTTCACAGATCACTGCATAAATAGGGTAAGATATGAATTATTGATACTGAAATGAACTGAAAGGCAAGTAAGCCAGCTACAGAAAAACTCTGATGGTAAAAGGTTGAACACAATTTCTTTCAAAAAAACTTTTATCTTTAATGGAAGAATCTGCTGGAAAAGGAAACCTCAGTCTTCTTATTAACAATCTGGTGTTTAAAACAAAAATAAAAGAAACATGTTTATCCAATGAATATTTCTGTGCTGTGAATCATTGCTAGGACAACTTGGATTACATTTTCAATCTTGAAACCACTGGGTAAAAAATACAACTTATATATTAATATATATATGCTGCACTTATATATTAATATACATATACTGCATGCTGCTGTCCACCTGAGTTTGTAACTGTTGCTAAACAGCTGCTTTCCTCACTATCATTCTTCTATCATCATGCTTCAAGAAGCTGGATCTAGACACAGGATGGTGTCCTCATCCTTTGACTTAAGTATATAAATAATTTAAAGCTTTGATGTGACAGTTGTATTTAGCCCCTCACTGGAATTTTTTTACAGAAAGTAGACAATACAAAAGAATTATTCACCTCTGGCAAATACGATACCCATGTCATGTCCTGCAAACTGCAGTATTTCAAGATAAACAATTATGTCTACAGTTTATGTCTTTAAGCTCATGATAAGAAAAAACATTGACATATATCATGTCTTCAAATTCAAGAAAATTTGTAATTAGAAAAAAGAAAAAACAATCTTTTGAGCTATTGTGTACTCAGGGAATAGATAAAAAGATACTAAGTCTTTATTAACAAAATACTGACACTATTATGATATTTTCAACATTTTCACAGCTATTTTAAATGTATCAGAATATCAGTTAAAGTTATACACTCTGTAGACTGTTGTTCACCTACTACCTGTTCACTTTAGAAATGCAATTTATAGGAAAATTAACTACAAACCCATCGTGGAACTCTATGGTCTGGCAGAAAAGGAAGATTTGCTATTTCACTAGAGAAAGACTTGACTAATCTTCTAAATTTCAAGTCCAAAATTATGGTATCTTTTTAACATACTAACAATGCTGATGCAGTGCTACTTCATTGTTTCAGTGATTCATTTCTTTCTAAGCTATTTCTTTCTTCAGCTGTCTAGCTAGGCATTGTGATGTGTGATAAAGTACTTTCTTGAGCCTCCATCCTTAGAAATGGACTAAGCAAACCTTTTTTTTTTTAATGATTTTGAAAAAAACATACATTTTCAGAGTAAGAGTTAAGTGAAAATGCAAAGTGTGTAATAAACTGCATCCTTTTCTGTCATCTCTATTGCCATGCTGGAAAATGCCCAGGCCATTGGGAAGTTTTGTATGCTACACTCATCTGCCCAGTAAGACCATAGGCTGATTTAAATCATGACAGTTACCTACTTTGAAAGGTATGCAGAAAGACAAGAGGCTATTGCTTTTTAAAGAACTTATTGACTAAACCATGCAAACTGAGTGACAGAATACAAGATGATCTCAACAACCTTGTGATTGTTTTTTAGGGACAATGCTACTTTTTGCCAACATTTTCTATTTACTATTATTGGAGGGTACTAAATGTCCTGCCCATAGGGTTAAATGTCAAATAGATACTTTGAACTTCATCAGACTTAGTAAAAGAGAGAGAGAGAGAGAGAAAAAAAAAAAAGACTAAAGATCACTCAGTGCACTGTGGGGTTTTCATTGTAATACTTTCAAACAGTTATTTTATGGATTCTTTTCTTAATCTGACAGAAAAAAAGAAGGCAGTATTTGTGATGAAAATATGGGGTGACTCCCATATAAATTGTGTATGAAATCAAAAATATGTAATGCTGAAATGCAGTAGGCAAAGTGAAAATCCTCTATTACCTTTTATTAAAACAGTAAGAAAAAAGAAAAGGGGAAGCATCTTTCTTGCCAAGAGGAAATGCAATAAAATTAGTTTCTTAATTAAACAAATACTATGCTTTATAGAAAAAAAATTTCCTTTAATGTGAACATTTTTGAACAAACACTACAGAAAATTTTACCACAGACATTAAAACAATGCCAAAAACAGTATCAAAATATGTATGTGTTATATGCAGCTAACCACCAACTGCAGAGAAGTACATTGATTCCTTTGTAAATCTGTCAAGACATAAGTATGTGTATAGGAAAAATAATTTCTTCTAGTTTGTTGTACATGTATTTTAAAAATTATAAAGTTCAACTTTGCAAACTGCAGCTGTGCTTTTCAAACTGTATTGCTCAAAGTTATACTATGTTTACACTTCAGTTGACAGTCAACAATAATATCACTTTGGAAAACAAAAAATCAGTAATGAAAATCAGTCAAAATAGTTAAAGCTCAACATCTCAAATTCAGGCTGCTTCTATATCTAACTACTATCTATATCTACTGCTATCTATATCTACCTACAGCTATGGATGAATAGCTACAGATAGATTAATATCTGTATCTGCCTATATAAATTTGGACTGAGAAACCTACCTTTGGACACTGCTGGCCCCCCAAAAAAATTAAGGAAAGAGGCATCAGTGGGAAAAATGAGACTCAACGCAGTTGTGAGGAGGCCACGACAGGCACTTCCCCTCCACCTTCTATCCAGTCCCTGTAGACCATGGGATCAGGGCTTTATGAGAGAGAGAAGGAAGCAAGTAGATTATTTTGGGACAGGTTATCAGCATGAGAGTCTCCCAAGAGACACAGGAGTTCTCCAGCAGCTTCTTTCTTACTTAGCAGTCACTGCCACGGGAATGACCAACACCGAGCCCAAAGTAACCTGAGTCAAGATACTGGAAAGCAAATGCCCTGATAGAGAGGGATGCCAAAGTGATATTATGGGCATTATTGAATAAAGGAATATCAGTAATAATTATCAGTAAATAGAGTAACTATCTTAACACATCAGTTCAATATATCCTTGGTTACCTACATTTTGCAAACATTCTTTAAGTCAATAATTTATAAACAAATCAGAGTTGGCTAAATATATGATATGAAGTAGACTTAGTTTTAGAGAATGCTAACAAAAGCACAGCATATAAAAGATAGGTATATTTTGAGATTTAAATAAACTTCCTAAAAATTCATTCACTCAATGTATATAAAGATGAAGCAATTTTTTTTCCCCATCTGAATGTTCTACTGCTTGGAACAATAGGGCTCCAAATCTTCATTAGACTGTCTCCTTCCTGCTACTATACCAATTATAGAAAAAATGAGAAAAAATATCCAAAATTTTAAGATAATGTATTTGAATTAAAAGGTATACGTCTTTGGATGGGGCCCTGGCCAACCTGATCTAGTGGGTGGCATCCCTGCCTATGGCAGGGGGGTTGGAACCAGATGGTCTTTAAGGTCCCTTCCAACCCAAGCCATTCTATGATGCTATGATTCTATGATTCTGCACAGGAATTACAGACAAAAAAAAAAAAAAAAAAAAAAGGAAAAAAAAGGAAAAACAATGGCCATAGTTTTATATCAATGAGAGGGGAAATAGGAACACATAAAACAGAACAGAGAAGTACCTGACTAACAGTGAAGTTGTATTTTAAAGCCAAAATAAAGAAAAAAGCTTTTGTAGGAGCCAAGAAATGAACTTCTCAGCCTCCTAGATAACAAATTCAGAAATCCTTTTCACTTTTAACTTACTAATAAAAATTAAGTAATTTATACTTTATTGTTAGAAAAAAAAATAAAGAAATACAAAAGCAGAGTATTAAAAGTTCAGAAAAAAAAATAAAAGTAAAAATATTTCAGAAAAGAAGGTTTGGAGCTGGAAAAAACAGGACCATTCAAAACATTAATAAAATAAAATATAGCCACATTGATCTCAGTAGTTTCGTATTTTTACTTTCACTTAAATCAAAAGCATGAGTAAGGGACTGCAGGACAAACTTGAGAAATTCTACTAATGAATGCAGTTGCAAGGAAACAGAAATTGTACTGAAACAATGTTGCAATTGAGACACCTCAAAAGACAACCACCTATAATGGAGCATGAGCTCCATTGTACTTTCATTAGTTTTTGTTCCAAAATATTCTTCAATTTACCACATTTGCACTTATTTCTTCAGGAAACGGGTTTTCATCTTCAACTATTGCTTACCTCATCATTTCATAGTGTCATGCACCGCTGTCCTCAGATCATATATTATTTCATTTATGTCTCATTTCCTAATGAACTAAAACACGTTCAGTGCATTACAAGAAATTAATTTGGTTGCCTTCTCTGAACAGACAACTGCACCACAGATGGGAAGTTTTTCTTTCCTATGTGGTAAAATAGCATTAAAGTGTCACTTTCTTACTTTCTAATTCATTCCAAAACATAATTGTCCTATATTCTGGAACGTAAAAGAAAAATAAGTAAATAATTATCCAAATAAGAATAATGTCTTCTGTTGCATATCTGGAAGAAAACTATTTCATGTAAGGAGAGAAAGGTGCTATGGATGTAGGCTATTTCAAATCATGGATTGCTCATCTAAATTCTGTTTTCAGGAAGGAAAAGTGTACGTTGATAATACAGATAACACAAAAAAATCCTAATATGTACACATTTCCCTGTTTGGGGAAACAAAAGAAAGCTATGCTTATCTTGAGTTAGGAGACTGCTCTTCCTGACAAAGCAGACACTGGGTTTTATTCTTCTGTATTTTTCCAAAAGAATCCCCCAAACCTGTTCCTGGTGAACCCACACTTTGAGAAAGTTGCTGGACTAACAAGTAGGAGACTCAAAATTCTTGATACAGATACATATTTTGGTGCCCTGCTTTTGGCTGGAATATAGTAGAGTAGGGTAGGGTAGAGTAGAGTGGAGTAGAGTAGAATAGCATAGCATAGCATAGCAAATCATAGCATAGCATAGCATAGCATAGCATAGCATAGCATAGCATAGCATAGCATAGCATAGCATAGAATAGAATAGAATAGAACAGTTTAGTTTAGTTTAGTTTAGTTTAGTTTAGTTTAGTTTAGTTTAGTTTACTTGAAAGGATCTTCAAAGATGATCTAGTCCAACTGACTGAACTCATCAGGGCTAACGAAAAGTTACAGCATATAAGTGACTGTGGGAATGTTTTGCTAA
>VXAA01005245.1:394223-505485 GCA_013399115.1 Anseranas semipalmata | reverse complement strand
GGGGGTCTGGAGAGAGTCCTGGTGCTGTGCCAGTGCTGCTCGGCAGTAGCCAAAACAGTGGTGTGATACCAGCGCTGTTCTAGCTACAAGGGCTGCTGCAGGGAAAGTTAACTCTATCCCGGCCAGACCCAGTACATGTACCCATAAAAAAGCCATTGAAGTGCAGAAGACAATTCATAAGCAGAGCAGAAAATAAAACATAGTCCAATTAAGACTACAAGAGGACAGATAAAGATTATATTACAGAACAGTACCATGATAAGGATTTCTGTTTTATTTTCAGTTTACAAACATCTAGTGCATCAAAAACAAACAAACAAACAAACAAACAAAAACTCTATTTATAGTAAAACATGAATACTTTGATATAAATACAGACATGGTTATACCTTCCCCTCATAAACATTCATTCTGATCACATATTAGCAATGACCTATACATTCTATGGCGTACAGAATAGGATTTCCAAAGTATCAGAAGCCTCTTTCCCCTCTTAACTTTAGGCAATGCTAGAAAAAATACTTAGGCAAGTGCTTATCATTACTAACTGAGATAAATGAAATTGCAGAGTTAAACTGTGTCTATAAATGTGCATAGACCTGAGTTCTGCATTTGTTTTAGAAAGGCTAACACTTAGGAAACAACCTTTGATTATTATTTTTTTCTTTATTCAGATGTTTTGCATACTTCTACACTTTTAGGGTGTATTTCCATAGCTGCAACCTGGAAAGAGAAGAACTTTAAACCAGAAGAACTTTATCAGGCATTGCCCGTATCATTCCATATTGCAGAAAGGCTCCCGTAAAGTCCCTCTAGTGGGCAAAGTGTAAAACTGCTAAACCATTGCCAGATTTGTTGTAAGAAATTATACAAAAAATAAAGAAAACCGTGACAAAAACCCTAAACCCACAAGACCCTGTATGTGAAGCTGGGCAGGTAATTGGACATATTTCTATGTATTTAAATTATTAAAAATGTTACTTTCAAATATTAATCCTTATCTAAATTTAGAACATTCAGAATTCATTTTCATAAGCAAACATTTTAGGACCGAGAGATAATTGTGATAGTATAAAAATCCTTACTCTGAGAGAAAATGGAAATATTCTGGTTAAGCATATAAGAAATACTCTCATTCTGTTTATTCTGTCTTTACCCACATAGGAAGAAAATTTTTCTGACGAAAGCTTAAAGAATGAATACAAATTAGTTTTTAAATTTTCCTGAATCATCAAGAAGAGGACTAGTGTGTTTGGGTTGTTTGAATAATAGCATTACCGATATGTGCTTTGAGAATTATGACTCCAACCATGAAAGACAACTGCTTTTGTCCATCTAGTAATTTGTTGGATCTTGAAGCAGAAGAATGGTACAGAACCTAACTGATGTTGCTGGACACAGTAGTCCAGCCATTGAAGCCTGATTGTAAGGCTGTGATTTCACACTTGACATAGTGCACCAAGGCAAAAGTTTGAGTAAGTCTACAATTGTCTGAAGGTAGGAAAGAACTAAGGAACAGGGCTACCAAAAACATCACTTGATCTGCAGTTCAGTGCCTTCAGAGGTTATGTCTTTATGTTTAATAGCTCTTGATAGGCACATTACAGACTTCCACAGTTAGTCTATAATTACATTTTCTGCTTTGTTCTCTTCTAATCTCCCTAACATTCAGACTGTCTTTTTAACTTGTCACTGAGAATTGATGTTCTGATGTTCTTTAAGAGCTATTATGATTCTGAGGTCTCTTATCTGACTGGCAATAGCTTGTTCAGAGCTCATCTTTGCAAATATACAGTTAGGTAGCTTTTTCCCATGCATAACACATTTATCTAAATTGAACTCTGCCATTTTATCATCCACACAATCAGCATGGTTAGTTCTTTCTGCAAGTCTCCACAGACAGCTTTCTATATAACATACTCATGTATTTTTTCCATTCACACTTAAGCTTCAATCAGTGAAAAGATGAAACCTGGTATCATATTATTTCACTGACAAATATTGACAAATTTTGGAGCAGAAAAGACCATAAATGCACGTTTGGCCTATAACAATTTGCTGTCTAGGGAGAGGGTCTTGTGGAAATTAAAGGAGGACATTGACATCTCAGTTCCACCCTAAAATTTAAAGAGAATGATTGTTCCCTCTGTTCTTCAATGACATAATAGATTCTAGGATTATAATAGGAAACAGCATAACTATCAATGGCTGTATTTTGAACTTAGAATAGACTGGTTGAAAACAAACATTGAGAGAAAAGAAATCAAAATAGAATCCAGACTTTAAAACAAACAAACAAAACAAAACAACAACAACAAAAAAATAAAAAGCAAACCAAACAAAAACGAACAAACAGCAAGCCAACCAACCAAACACAAGGAAATGAAAGAGTAAGATTTCAGGTGTTTAATGAAGCTCTTGGTCACTCCACATAAGAACCTGCTGTGATCTGTACTATGATCCTAGGCTGTTACTCACCTCAATGTACTTTTTAGTTGCAGATGATTTTTTTTGCATCTAGTTTGCAGGTAGTTCCCATTTTTCAGCTGAGGTTGTTTTTTTAAAGAAGATTGAAATATTGGCTGGTTTTCATTTAGCTCTTTTCTATGGAAAAAGTTGGGCTTTATAGAAAATCCAAACTGTCTAAACACTAGCATACTTGGAAGGTGTTTCTGTAGGGCCTCATTGGTCCTATGACTGCATTTTTCTCTGTGGCCCACCCATGTCTTGCCAGACTCCATCTCAATGATTCTTTGTTGTCAAGGACTCCTAGGATTCACAGCGTCCCTCACAGAGGTGGAGACACTGAACACGCTGTGTGTGACACAGGAGGCTCTTGCTAACAATGACTGGAGATTTATGATGTTCAACTATAGCATTTTCCAGTAAAGCCATTTTTTGGCTGACTGTTTATCAGCCAAAGTCTATACTTTTCATTGACACATGAGATGAAAACCACTTGTATCATTCCCATTAAATTTTTTCCACAAAGACTAAATGTTTTCAAATGTCTGTCATACAGAGTGGTGAAAGTACACCAATTAAACTAATTTCTTTTGTCACATCTGCTATGGTGATGTTTTTTCAGTGTTGAAACAAGCAAAACTAAGTGAAAACAAAACAACAACAACAACAACAACAAAAACCAAAACCCCCAAATATGTAGTCTTAGAAAGTTTATTTAATTTCCTGTTTCACTTCTCTTCTTTCATTTCACTGTCTTCTGGAAATCAAATTCAGTTGTAACTGAAGACAGATTTTTAGCTCCTCTCAGATTTTCTAAGCTATCAAAAATATTACTGTCATTTAGTTCAGTTAAACATGTAGTAATTAATCCACACTGAGGCTACAGCTATCTCAGTGACTGTTGGCTTCTCTCCCTCCTTCAAGTCTTTGAAACTTTGCACATATTATTGAGTGAAAAAACAAACAAACAAACAAACATGAGTATCTATATGGGTCTGAACAAAAACTTTTGTACTATTTTTGTTTTAGATTAGTTAACTCTGAAATAAGAATTGGAATAGCCATGAAACTGTTTCCAAGAATGGAACAGGGATTAATTCCAGAGAATACTAGCCAAATAAAAGAAATAGACATAATGTTGCATAACTAAAAATTATATCCATAGAGCAATTATTTCAAGTACTCCTGCCCACTACTATTGTTTGAAGTTATCTTATATGACAGCAATGTTACAGAACTACTCAGAAATCTTCCACATGGATAATTTGTGTATTTCTTAAAGTATGATATTTACTTTCATTGTGTTCTGACAGCTACCCATATGATTATGCATTATGATTATTCAGTATTTCAGAGCTGTTATCAGCCACTGCAGTTTACCCATTACCAGAAATCGTTGCTTTCTGGTCTCTTGCCTGTAATTCTGTTTTCCCTGAACAGTGAGTGCAGCCAAACAAATCTGTTATATTCCTTAACATTCTGATTTTTTTTTGGCAGAGCTGCCAAGTTATCTGGAAAAAAAAAAATCCTGTATCATAAGAATAAATGGGATGTAAAAATAAGAGGGAATGATAAAAGTTTCATTTACAAACAAGGTGAAAATTGAAAATTTTAGGGAAAAGTATTCCTTGTTTACGTGGAAGTCTATGAAGTCTTCCATTACGTTGCATTTCCCCACTTGGTAAGCATCTTGAAGGGCATCCAAGGAAATGTTACCATAGTATTTCCTGTCATGAACCTGAAAATTTAATTGTGAACCCATCACTTCTCAATGGACTGATTTCCAGCTGGAAAAATTGCTTTAAATAATAATCTAGCCAATGTTAGGGATGGGGTTATGAATTGCCTCCAATCCTATTTCTATGAGATATGCTGTAATGTGGGTTATAATATTAGCTATAAATACTAATTATCTTTTGCAGCTCATGCAAACTGCTTGTCATTCTCTCTTGTAGTGAAGACGTGGCCTTCTGCAGTCCAATAGATTACACTGGTAAGTATTAAGAACGGCACAGAAAAAGTAAAAGAAGTTTTCTACCTCTTGCTATACATGAAGTAGAGGACATCCGAGGTAGCAGATGTTAAATGAACTGAGTACATGGATTTTTCATGTATTAATAATAATTTACACTATTAAAATGTGAAATTCATTGCTAGAGGATGAAGTCAAAAGTATTGCTGAGTTCAAAAATGAACTTATTTCCATATTTTGAAACAGAATCTCTACTCAGTCAGTGGTCTAAATTTGACTTCGAGGGTAGAGAACATCTACAGCGCTGTTTGCAAGAGGCTGTGAGTGTATACCAGGGAAAAGAAAAATCTGTATATTCCTGGTTTCCTATATACTTTTTCCCTAAGCATACGTTACTGGCCACTGATGAAAAAGAAGCAGGGCAAAAAGAACCTTTGGTTTGACTGTGTTCTTGTCTTCATATTTTATCTGCTGTGTGCTCTTAAATAGCTATCTTAGTACAAAATGTGTCTGGAAAAGCAGAGCTCATTTATTTTATCTCACTACACAGGTGCTGACAGAATGGCTTTCTACTCCTCATAAATTATATACAGACACCAAAGGATTATAGTATACTTTGAGAGAAGGAAAATACTGGCAGTGGATTTTTTGTCTGTGTCTCAAAAAGTTACCGTAAAGGACCTAGACTGATATGTATACAAAAGCACACTGCTGCTGTCTGATACTGCTGATGTAATGTATGTCAAACCAAATGTTCACACTGGGCATCAGAGAAAGTAAAATCATTATCTGACATTTTTAAAGCCCTTGAAATCTCAGTTATTTAAATACTTATCTCCGTATAATTAACCTTTGGACATTTCTGATGCAGATTTTATAAAGGCAGCCAAGTGAATATTTGTGCAGGTATTCATTTTAATATACAGAATAATACATATATGAATGCTAGGTGTTGGAACATTATGAAATTTTGAATTAATTTAGCTTAAAAGCATGGTCTGACATACCTAAATTTAATGAAGATAGAAGAAAGCTTTTGCATACACAACAGCTTGTGTATTTTTTGCTTGAAGATCTAATTACTTTCCAGCTTTCAAAATCATCTATCTTGCACAAATTTCTACCTACAGGATTAAGGAGTGACTCAACATTTTACTTCAGTCACCTTCAGATACTGTAGAATTTCTGTAGATTATTTTTTCTCTCTTACTATAGAATCACTAAAACATGTCTAAAGCTTCAAATTCTAGATCTCAAGCACCCAGTGGTTCACTGGTATTTTGTCAGAGAAATGATTGATCCAATAAAAAATAATGGTAATTTTCTAAATGTTGTCTTCAATAAGTGTTGTGAGCACTCACAAAGTTGCTCTAGTCAGAGAGGCGGTTTGCAACAAGTGCATGTCTGCATTCTCATCAGTGCTGCCGCTGCCATAGCCTCACCAGACACCCTCCCCAAGCCACACCCTCCCCGGGTGTCTGCAAGTGCCCAGGTCACAATGAGCAAGCTCAGGACAAGCAGTGCAGGTGTTCATCTCAGACTTTGTAAGCTTTTCCATATGTTGTGTACTCTCCCGTTCTCTTCCTTACTCTGCAAAGCCTTGTAAGGCTCAGGTTACTCTTGCAGAGCCTCAGGAATTCATGACATCTTTTACATTCTGATATTGTTCACCATTTTCCTTGCTATTATTTCAACTCAGTAGTAGCACTTGGCTGTTGTCCTAGTCCTGTCTTATTCCTTGGACAGTTTGCACCTATACACTACCTTCATGTACTTTTAAGAACAAACTCTAGAAGCTACTCTTTCAAAATCATCAGGTTTTTAACATCCTAACAATTTGCATCCATTTGAAACTCACATTCCTCTATCTGAATTCTAATCTTATCCTCTAAGCTCTGTCAATTCATTGGAGTGATCCTGTTCTCTCTCACAAAGTATAAACATGTGCGATTCTTATTAACTAAAAAAAAGTCATTTTTCTCTCAATATTTTTACTATTCCTTCTCAGAACCTCTTGACTTCACCCTACTGAGTCCTCTTCTAAATCTTCTATGTAATTTAAAGAAGAAGAATCAAATACCTTCCATCATCTCTCTTTTGCAAGTCCTTTACTTTCATTTCTGTATCTTCCATAACATCTCAATAATTACCTACATTTAATCTATGCTTTAAATGAAACAAACATGTTTTAGGATTGAAACTGGGGATCATCTGTGAGGTTGGAAGAGTTTGTGCAAGCTATAGCAGTAAAGGCAAACTGACGGCACCTGTCATTAATAAAATGATTCCTAAAAAATAGCAGTTTTCCATTTAATTTTGCTGTATCTATGAACAGGTCTCAATTTATAATGACAGTTACATAGTTGAAGGACAGAAACTTTTACTTTACAGTGTATTTAATGCACTCTTGCTTGGTTGTAATAAAATCTGGAGGTTGTATTGTTTTGTACCAAGTGAGCTTTTCTATGAGTTTTATTCTGTCAACTGAGTGTTCAATTCAATTGCAGTATTTCTTCTAAGTACAGTGAGCATAATACTCATCTTTTTTTTCTTTTTTTTTCAGCTAAGACATTTTTAAGTTTAAGATATGAGCTCTTTTCGCAATAGATGGTGAAAGTTTTGGAACTTATTAAGAAAGCAATATCTCCATTGTGAAACTAAAAACATGCATTTTCAAGCACTAAAAATGTTTATTTTTCATTTAATATTTTAGAGAGCTGTTACCCATTGCAATATCAAGCAGTAACAAACAAAAGGACAGAGCACAGACTGTGACTCACAGCTTACTTATCTTTTGGTTTCTTTTTTTTCAGCTTGCCGGTTATACGGTGATTTTTGTATTTTCTTTTTTCCAGATGAATGTAGTTCCCCTTCATTTCTTCCCTCTTAGTTACCTACTTAGGACTAGAATTTCTCATCCAGCGTTAGTAGTTGAAGGCTGACAAGAGTTAACACCTTGAATAGTCTAATGTATTGTAGATCTGTTATGAATAGTTGTTCATAGTCAATCAAATGAAGAAAGGAACAGATAAGATAAAGATTGTGGCTGCCTTAGAGCCTTGTACACAGAAATGATGACCACTACTAGTAGCTTAAGGTCTTGGGGCTGATATTTTTCATGGGAAAATCCAGTGGAGGGGCACAAATATGAAAAATAGCTGCAATTTATTCTCAAGTTTTTCAGCATGAAATTCTTTTTCCATGAAACAAGCTGTCTCCAACAAGAGAGAGAAAGACATGCCCCCTCTAACTTTGCAAGGGAAGGGAGGGATCCTGTTGCCAGGTTTCTTTTTGGATAGACTGCCTCAGAGACATAAGAATGTTGCACAGGTGTAGATCCTCCCTTCCGCCCCCCAGCTCCATATCCAGGTATCTCTATGTGCATTTGCACACACATAAACACTGTCAGTGAGACTTGCAGCGTGCCTGTCTGAGATACATTTCCCTGTGTTTTTTATTTTCATTTGTACTCTTTCTCTTCTCAAAGAGACCGTGGAATAACCATTACCGAAGATTTTCAAAACTTGTCTCGACAAGGCTCTGAGCAAACAGATCTCATATCAAAGTTAGCTCTGCTTTGAACAAAGAATTGGGCTTGATGACCTTCAGAGATCCCTTCCAACCTAAATTATTCTGTGATTCTTACCCATGTTTGGGATGCATTTCCTCTTGTATGAAATGATGCAGGTCACTTCCCTGCATGATTCTACACAATATAACAGGATCATCTGCCAGCCTTCTTCTTCAGTCTTCTCTTGTGGGAACAGATTTTCATTTCTAAATATGAGCACAGGAATAGTTGTTCTGCAGCAAAGAAAATTAAGTTTCTATGGTGCTAGAGATCAGCTTCAAACCAATGTTAATCATCTTTTCAAAATAAAGGTATAGAAAAGAATCTGACCAGCCAGGTACTTCATCCTTAGACCATTTCACTGCTAAATATTGTCCATGCTCATCTTTGTATCTTACTGTTCCCTGTTTTGGGGGCACTTGGTTCATTGTGACATTAATTTTCATTCAGTTAGCAATAAGCAGAAATTTAAGCACATTTTTCAGCTAGAAGTTCATTATATAAAAGAGACATGGAAAACCTTTCATAAGCAGTCATGGAAGAAAGAGTACTTATATGGTTTTAAGGTGGAATAGCATGTGGTTGCCTTAGTGGGGCAGTGGCCTTGATATTCAGAGGTAGGGATCAGACCTTCTCTATAAAGACACTGAGAGTTTTGCAGCTAACTTTAATGGAAAGGGAGTTAATCTATAGTGAAGATTTTTGCTTCTCAAAATCTTTGCTGAAACGCTTGACGCAGTTCTGTTCCGAACAGGGGCTGCTCCTAATGCAATGCAGCACTGGCAGATGCTGCCATCTGGTGCCTATAGAGGAAAGCAGTGTGTGACTGCGTTTTTGATTTTTACGAATGCTGAAAGAATAGCAATCCTTGCTCTTTGCTATTGCGAGGGCTTTCTTATTGCCTCGATTTTAACCTTGCAATTAACCTCATGGAAACTTGCCTTCTGTAAGGACAAAATCCTGCCAGGAATGAGTACAAGAGTGCAGGTGAGGGGCGTGGGGGGAAGAAGAGGGTACACAAGGGAGGGGAGAAAAACAAGTGATAAACAAGGCTGCAGGCAGGATCCAGGCAAAAAAATACACTGATTACAGTTGCAGCTACCTTGGTGCTCAAAGAATCACAACAAGTGCTGTGGAGTGGCCCTCTGAACTTGAATAAATACAGCCAGGGATGGAAATGGAGAGTATGGTGACCTTGAGAGGAATTGCAAAGGCATGAAGAGAGAAAAGATGAAAGAGAAGTGTTTGTGCAGTCACTGAGGGGTTTGTGATTTAGCTGGCAGCCTAATAGTGGCTAAATAATACAAATCGTTCATATTTTCTGATTAGTACTTTAATAAATAAATATGCATACATTGATAAGACCAAAATTAATCAAATCAGTAAAGACTGCTCAATCACCTAGCCTCATATCTGCAAAATGACTGGATTCCCCAACACTGTCAAAGGGCTCAAATGCAGGAAAAAGCCATACACATGAGATACCATTCAAAAGAGTTACCATTCATGTATGGTGCATAGTAAGAGTCTTCCAGAACATACAGCATATCGATGTAAATGCATCATAATTCATTACACTTAATTACAACAAATATAAAATAAAGGCTTTGAATTCTGATGATAAAATACAGATATAGGGGTATGATTACTTTTTTCTTCCCCCAAAAAGAGCATTGAAAACAAAATGACTACGTATTTGCATATAAATTCTCATTTGAAATATAATTTTAAAAGACTTTTATTCTTCCCTAAAATTAAAAGTACAGTTTTGATAAATTAGTCTTTCACAAATACACACACCTGTACAATCCCTCTTGGCATTTCACTGTGAATTAAAATTGCTACTTAAACTTTAGCAGTGCTTTTTATGAGCTGCACTTGCTTACAAAACTGAAGAACAATATTGATTTTTAATTGAAATTTTTTCTTGTCTTGCAAAATTAAAACTGAGCATTTATTTTTAAATATTTATACTAAAAATATGCTTGCAATTACCTCTTTTACTGAAACTAAAACCATATGCAGACAAAGCAACATATGGTACCCTAAGCAGTTTAAGAAAATTCAATAATTTGTAATTTCCCTCCACTGACAGGCAAGCATATAGGCACACACCATAAATAGAGATTTGTCTAAAGTGTAAATTAACTCAAAGTTCTCAGGCAATTGAAAAACCTATGCTGGCTTTTTCTCAGAATATAATTATACAGTGCTAAAAAATGTGTCACTGTCAATCATCCCATCAGATAGGACACCAAAATGCCAGAGGTTATAAACGTAGAACATATACCTGCAAGGAATCAGAATTTTCTACTTCAATATTGCCTTACTGAAATAAAATATTTGGGTCTGCCAAACTGAAACTGTTTTCAAATGGACAAAAGTGCACCTATTGAGACAGAGACTTAGTTTAGCAATATTGACAGAGAAATTAAAGAAATTAAGATATTTTTTCCTTAGATGTTTTAAGAGCTACTGTAGTGCTGTTTGAGGAACTTCTTCCTTCACATGTCCTGGGAATATATAAAAAACCCTGTACATATGACATAATTTTCTTGCCTATGTCATTTTTTTTCAGGAGATGTCATGTATCATCTATCTGTTTTTTTGTTTTTGTTGTAGAAATAGTCCATGATTGTTTTAAACTTTCGCCTTTAACGCAATTGTCACTCACACAACTGAGAAGGTCTCAATAGGAGCTATAAAACCTCAAAAATTATGAGTTTTCTTATATTGCAAAATGTCATGAATCAGAACTTTGAGAGCCAAATGTAGTAGTGGCTCTCACTAGGAACAGCCAACAGTTCTGTGTAATAGTGAAAAAGTGACAGCTTTGCATGTAGAAAGCTGTTAGCAAGCAAAGACTCAATCATCCTTTTCCTTCTTGAACAAATGTGAGGGCATGTTTCTATTAACAGTCTTGTTACCACTGATCAGATAAATAACAAGAGGTTATTGTAAAATCTGTTGCAAAAACAGGTTGCAAAATAACATATGTTAAAGTCCCCTCTTTGTGTGAGAGGCATTGTATATAAAGACAGTCAGGGTTTCTGAGACCAACTGAGATTTGATATTGTCTTACTGTTCTTCCCTATGACCCTTTTCATCCTTCATGTAGGATAACCTTAACCATGAAGTTGAGAGCTAACCAAAATTATCAGGGAATAAACATAACTAATAATCTTGAGACACGCCCCCCCCCGCCCCGTCTACTGGAGGGAAACTTAATTCATTATGTGAAGCATTCCAATTACGTTCAGCATTTCTTTTTTTACCAGCAAGAAACAATTCACCCAAAATTTCCTAATACCTGTCCCACTATTAGTGAAATGAGTCTTCCAGTAGACATAGACACCAATCTCTTCTTAAAAGGTAGCAAGAAGTGATTCTGCTACTAATAAAAAAACATGCAAAAATCATCGGCTGAATCATAAATATCTTTAGCTTTTCATGTTGAACAATATTGCCATAAAAGTCTTGCCAATGAGTTTGTATTTAGCAAAGAGTTTTAACAGATATGACGAAAAGGTCTTATGAATAAGTTACTCATAATCTGTGTTAGAACAATCAAATGGTAAGACATAATCACAGTGATGATGTTAGCTGTGTAGCACTCATTTTAGATAGGAATGTGATTCTCTAGCACAAACAGTATAGATAAAGAAGTGGCATAAAATGAAGATGTTTCTGTAGTTTTAAAAATTGACTGACACTACTCAACGGGAGTGAGCAAAGGTGCCAGAATCTGCCTGGAGCTAGAATCCTATACAGATGTATTTTTCTTTTTCTTTTTCTTTTTCTTTTTCTTTTTCTTTTTCTTTTTCTTTTTCTTTTTCTTTTTCTTTTTCTTTTTTTTTCTTTTTTTTTTCTTTTTTTCTTTTTCTTTTTTTCTTTCTTTCATTAAATGTTTCTGTGTTTCTGTTCACATTAATTGCACTTCTATGGACTGCTGAAGGCACGGTACAAAACAGAGTGAATAAAACCTGAAAACTTATCTTCCTCAGAGACACATTCTCTCTAGACCCAATACTAAAGTCATTGCATTGGCATTTGGAATCTAGCCACAATTTTGAGAATGGTTGTTTTGCTCTTCATTTTGAGGATTTGTTTAGCTCAGGCAGAGGGCTTGCAGTCTCCTGGTTCTTGATCCAAGGTTACAGGGTTTACTGAAAGTTCTCCCTTTTATGGGAGCTATGTGCTTTTACCTCTCCTTAGACTTTTATATAGTCTGCTAGAAGAGTGTAAGCAGTTTAGCTTGGATGATGAACTTCTCTGAGAACCAGAGAACTTCTCCGGCCTCCATGCTAATGCCTAAGATATTGTTGCCCTAAATCTTTTGACACTGGGTAACCGTGTTTCTCCTTTCTGTCATGTCTCATCTCCTCTGAAAAGATTGTCAGCATAACACTGTGCAATCTCATTTGACTAAATGTTGCTTGCAAGGACATCAAGGAAATGCTGAACAGATCACTCCTAGAATAATATAGTTTTGCTTGTTTGTTTGTTTGTTTTTTTTTTTTTTTTCTGGTATGTCTTAGATGAAGCTAACAGTATGCCCTTTCTTGGTCATATTTCAGAACAGTTATTTGCTGAAGGCACAGAATAGATCATGTTGTTTGGTTTTCCATGTTGCTTGGTTTCTTGATTTATTTTGAATCTTAAAAGACCTTTGTTGAAATTACAGTCCTCAGCTTACTGGTTTTAGTCTTAGCAGACAGCAAATACTGAATATTTTGGACTAAGTCAGCTTGGGAAAATATAAAGAAGAAATAGTCATTTTTTCAGAACAATTTTTCTGCCTGCATTTGCATCACTTTCTGTCCTTTTTCAGAATCATTTTGCTAGCAAGAGTACAATGAAAGAACAAGTTTTATGTATAAATTGCAAAAAGCTTACAGACTTTTCAAAGCACACTTGCATACATGCATAGACATCAGAGTCAAACATATGTCTTCCTCTCTTTGCTGTATGTCTTGCCATACACTGGTTTGGGGCTTGTTTGGGACCATTAAGTACCACTTGGATTTTAGCAGTTGTCCTCATCCACAAAGCCAGCAGACACATTTTAACCAAGGAATTTAAATGTGTACATCTTCCAACTGATTACTTGTGAATGAATTACAGATCAAGAATAATTCACAGACCTTATTCAACAGATAATGATAAATTCTAGAAAATTGCAGTCAAATCACATGTAACTCCTGAAGGGAAAAAGAAATGAAACAAATCAGTAAACCAATTTGTAGTGAATACTTTCTCCTCTTTCTAACACATCCTGAACCTGTTGTTGAATGTTATTATGTAACATTGGAATACATCTACAGTAAAGACTTCATCCACTATTTGAAAGACATCTTTGGTGATGGCTGCATTTAGCATGGATATGGATCCTACGCTGCTGGAGGATTTGATATAGCACAGAAAACTGTTGTCCTTGGGATAGCTAATTGCTTAACTTTTCTGTTTCTTAAAGTTACTTACAATGGCAATGAAACAAGAAATGATCTGATCTGTATGACACAAACTTCAGGATCTAGCCCACTGTCTTATTTGTAGCAGAGAACTTTTCAGCAGATTCAGCTTACTAGTCAGGTTAAAAATATGTAACATGACCCTAGCATAGTTTCTAAATAAAATGACTTTCAGTACAAATTACCAAGAGTCTTACAGACCAATCAATTTCAAACAACCACATGGAGCTGAAGGAAGACTCCTTTTCTTTCCAACAGTTCCTAAAGGAGAGAAGATACCCTTGGTCATCCATGGTCATCTCACAAACCTTCACATAGTAAGACATTTTTTCACACAAGATGTCTGGCTATTCGGATATAATTTAAAAAGAGGCTTATGCTTCAAAGAGCAGGAAAGCTGCCTTAAGCTTTAGAATAAATACCAAAATCTCTTATCTTTCCATATTTGTTATAATCCTTGCAAGAGTGGCCTCTGCAATAACAGGAAAAAAAGTCTTAAGATTGGCTTGACAGAATAACAAAGGCATTATGTATAAATGCTGGTTAGGGGACAATTATGGAGGTTTTAAGCTTTAGAAATGATAAATGCTCATTTATATTAAAATGTACATGAGTTTCCATTGGGAATGTTCCATGACACATAAAAGTCCTGCTTCTCAGAACTGATTTATTCTCTAGCATATACAAAGTAGAAAGTTCCCCCTGGGCACTACGAGGGCAAGGACAGAAAGTTCTTATATCCAAACCGTTTTTCTAATGTTCTTTACATTAGAATATTTAAGGCAAAACACATACTTGATGGGTCCATAACTTTAAATAAACTTATCCTCCTTAAATATTTTGTCTTGCCAGAGAAATGGCCAGTGACAATTCTCTGATTGCAGTACTAGGGAGACATTTCATACTGATGCTACAGTTTGGCTTTGGGTGCAATGGCTTATATGCTGCTATTAACCTCTAACGTTTTCCCTTCTGTTAACTGAATATGTTAGGTCTCCACATTAAAACACTAATACTTTAACACAGATTTATACTTTCTTAAGATAATGTATTATTCATTTTAAAGGAAACATTTGAAAGCAATTCAGTTTATGAAATTCCCCTCTGGAAAAAACAAACTCTTAAATATCAGTTATACAAGCTCACTTGAACTCCGTCCTATTCCCGTGCTAATTTCTGTTACAGAACACTTTTCATATATGTCACTGATTCTTAAATAACTACTGCTTTTGTACAGCATAACTAAATATAACTCTTTGAGATATTGTTCAAACAGACATCACGACCTTAACATCTTCCCTCTAAATCCTAGAATTGTGCTGCTTTGAAGCTGACGTGCAGAGACTGCTTAGAAAACCTGGGAAATTCATGACCCCTGTGGGAAAGCAAGGTGTGTACTCCCTCTTCCCAGCCTCATTCATACTTGCCTTTGCCTTTCTCAGTGAATAAAAAGGATGCAGATACACCTCTTTGTGGCATTTTAGTGAGATGTTACGTACCAAAACAAAACATCATAGGAAAATATATAACATCTCACTAAAATGCCACAAAGAGGTGCTCTAAACCCACAGTAGCTATTGAGAACAATGTCAAGAACAGATAGGACTGCTGTAAGCTCGCCTCAAGGTAGGGGTTTCTGATTTTAATACTTTTTTTTTAAAAAAATATTTCTCATGGCAGTCATTGCGGTAAAACTCGTGTCCAGCAGTCAGAGCTTAAAATAATGAGATTCATAGCTGTCACCACATTAACAAGTCAGGTGAGATTTATCCCATGGAATAGATTCAGGCAGAATGCTCAGCTAGCCATCATCTCATTTTTCATAAATAATCTATTCAATTGAATAGAATGTCATTTTCCCTGCAGTAATAACTATGTAACAAGTGAATTGTTTGGCACTATTTTACAGAGGTTTCTGTGCTGACAACTGTGGTGCATGTGTTTAAAAGACCATCTTTGTGAATTATTCTTTTGACTGCAGCTGGTTTATTTGCACAAGTAAAGATGAGCATATGTGCAAGTCTTCACACAATCAGGGATGCAGAAATAAATTTCCCTTGAGATCTATTTTCTAAGTCTTCTTTTAATCCAATTGAAATTAGTTTTGTAATCCCAGATTAGTTTTAACAATTTGTTTGAATCCCAATACCATTTTGATTGTCAGAGAGAACAAGTGTGTCTGAACACAGCGTTATTCCTTGTCTGCATTTTCTTGTACGAAAACAGATACGAATGAAAGTTGATTGCAGACTCTGCAAGAAGTATATGACTCTGATTTATTCTATCAAGAGATTCACCTGCTGTAATGGCATCATCTGGGGGGTCTTCAAATAGGTTTACAGTTACATGGAGGCTACTGGAGAGAAAAAGCTGAAATTCTGATTCTGCTTGAAAACTGTACTTATACAAACATCTGAGGGTGGACTTTTTCCATTTTGAGTTTTGGAAAGTCTGAACCTGAATCCAAATGGAAATTTATAGTTCAAGTTTATTTGAAAATGCTATTTGAACAGCCCCGTTTTTACTCTTCATTTATTTCTTAATATAGTTTAGAAAATGATGTGCATAATAAAGTGTATGTCACCTTCTGATCTGTGTTCATTTTATCTTATATAGGCTAAATTTTATTTCATTATTAGATTGATAACAGTTCTCCCTAAAACCTCTGTAATTATAAAGAGAGATATTTTTTTCTCAAGAAACCTGGATTTGAGCTTCAAAAGTCAGATCTGTATTTGCATTCCAATGTGAAAATTTTTGGATGCTTTGGAGCATTTCAATTTGGAAGATTTCAGAGGTGATTAGCATTTTGGTTCCATATAGTGTAAAGAATCAATTCTGTATTTTGAAAATGTACTGTCTGCAATAATCAATATTTATAAATGTTTAAGAAAGAAAGAAAGAACTTCCAAAATGGCGTTCCTGCCAATGTGATCTATATTTAATAAATGACTTTTCAAACAGGTTTGATTTTCACTTTAACAGGCTCTACCCATCTATAATTTAAATATCACTTGTGCTTGTCAAGGTCTGTACGGTGTTATAAATGTTTTTAGAGCTATACAGCATTGGTCCACACAATTTGGTTTGGGATTGCTAGATAAGTGGGTAATTCAGTTTGAATTCCTTAATATAAAATATACAGAGTTACAGTACATGTTACAGCTGAGCACATGAAGCATAACTGCTTAGAGACAAGAAGGGCAAAATTAGAGATATCCAAACAAGTTTTGCCATTGAAGTGAAAGAAGATAAACATTAACCTTACATATAGTTCTCAGACTGCACACATGCATCATGTACTTGATCACACTGTGTCAGTATTTTTGCCTGGTTACCATCATCAGCTCTCTTTTTAAGTGCTTATTAAATATTTTCTTCCATTATCTCTTATGTCCAAATGCTCACTAATTGGAGGTTCTTTAAAAGCGATGGTGAATACTCTCTGACTATAGAAAGCTTAGGCTGCTACCAGGAATACTGCATTGCCTGAAGTTGCATTAAGCAGGGCCTCATCAGCATTCAGCACCACTGCCACAGCATAAAGCCTAGAAGTGGGAAAAATACCTGCTGAAACATAAGAAGAGAAGATGAAAAGAGGCCAGTGAGCAGAAAGAAAAGCTCCTTATGTCTGTTCCAAAGCTTCTTTTTCTAATGGATCCCCCTCCCAACCAATATTGCAAGTGGCAGGTGATGTGTCCTGCAAATAGATCAGCAATGTCACTTCTAAAATTGCACCTTTTTGGCATTCAGGTGTTAAAGCCAGTCAGCTGGTAGCCGGACTTTACCCAAGACTGCATTACAGAAAAAAAGTGTATGTTAGATCATCTAGCAGCAATTACAGTAAAACACCTCTGGCTTGAGCCAGAATCACTGTTACAGTTGCTTCCTGCAGTGAATTCTGTCGCTATCATATTTGCTTCTTTTTTCACTCCCAGGTGTCAGACTTATTTGGCCAGAATTATTTTGCTGGGTTGAGTTTGTTCCACAACTTCTCCAGAAACTGAATGATTCTTAGCTCTCCAACAGTTCTGAAACATTAAGAGATCTTAATGAAAAAATTGCAAAGATATATATCAGATTTTATTTTCAAAGGTATTGCAAAACACATTAAATAAAAGATAAGATATCTATTGTTGGACTTGTTCTAGTCACCAATGTAATATTTTTCTTCTTTCCTTTTATCCTTTCCTATAATAATCACTACATCAAGTTGTAAATGCAGTGAAACCCCCTGCCTATCTGTGGTGGAGAAAACACAGGAATTGATTTATGGTATTATTGTACTGTGCAAAGCTCAGGTGCAGTCATAAAATCTTTGTAGTTTCAGAAGTGTCTAGAAAGAAAGGAAGGAAGAAAGGAAAAGAAAGAAACAAGAAAGAAAAGAAGAAAGGAAGAAAAACAGAACTTTCCCTTCTTACATGAAAAAGTACAAGGTAAATTTCATGTGCACAGATACTTTGATGGGACATTCAAATTTTTGCACTTTGAATAATACTTGCTCATGAAATTAATTACTTAAGATATTTGCATGTTACTGTTACTGCCAGTAATTGTCAATACATTTGTAATTCTGTGTATGGTGAGTATTTATGTTTACCTGTGGCTTATGTTTTGTGTGGCCATGAATTATTTTTCATGGGCTTTCCTCAGAACTGAGAAATGCTGTGAGGAAATCCTACACTTCTTTCATCCAGTTTTCCCCATGGTGTATTTAAGGGCTTCAACAGCTGGTGAGCAGATCTACTGTCTTGGAAGAAATGTGGGGCAATCAATGAAGCACAGACTAGTTTGTTACAAGGTGACTGGATTACATGCAGAGTTTGGATGGTGGTGTGAAGGTTTGCAGCAGCAGTGGAGAGACTGGGTACCAATAGGAAGAAAGAGGTTTGTTATGAAAAATGGAAAAAAAGGGGTAATTACAATGTTCATATAAAATGGAAAAAAAGCTGAGAAGTCATCTAGACCTTTTCCTCTCTTGTTTCTCCACCATCCTCCAGGCTGAATCACTGTCTTGCTTCTATATCTGATCTATAAAGACATCTCCTTGCTCTTGATGGCAGAGTGATGAAGGCAAAGATCCTTTGCTCCTACCCATTTCATTCCTCCGAGGTCTGACATTGTGTAAGAAGGCAGAGAACACCCTCATTGATGCAGACAAGCTGCCTTTCATATCTGTAAGAAAAACATATTAGAATTCTCTGATTTCTCATTTGCCAACAAGTGTAAAATTCTTTAGGAAGCTACAGGTCAAATCCTCATTAGGAAAAGAGTGATTGCCTACAGTCAAAAAAAAAAAACAAAAAACAAAAAACAAAAAACAAACCAAAACCAAAACAACAAAAAAAGCAAAAGTAAATGAATAAACAAACAAACCAAACAAAGGAAATAGACACAGTATTCTGAGAATGCATTAAAAGATTGTTATGTTAGTTCACTGGGGTCTTTGAGAGTTGATTCAGCTCTAGCAGCAGTGATGAAGCCTAATTCTAAGGGAAAGGTCAATCTGAGAACAAGGCTTATGCAGGAATTTAGTGATTTTTATTTTGTGATTTTCTAGTCTAATTTAAATAACATACAAATAAACATGATTTTTCCATTTCCAATTTCCTTGCCATCTCAGTATCAAAATGTAATTTTTAGTTTCTTATCTGTATCAGAATCTAGGACTTGCTTTTTTGATAAGTACTTGTCAATACTAAAAAGAAGTTTCCTCCTGGTCTGTGCTCACTTTATCCATCTCAATAGTACTCTGTTGGGAGAGGGATAGAAGATTACATGAATTGAAGTGTTTCCAAAAACAAGATTAAATCATGTTTAGGCGAATATGTATACATCCCAGTTTACTCTCAACCATACAAAGCATAAACAATGCAATGATTCTTTTTGAAAAGTGGATGTCCTTTTGTTCCATGTTCCACGTGTCACGATTTATTATTTTTTAATAGAGGCACTGTTTTCTCAGACACTGAAGAGTCATTTACGTATTTTTTTAAATCAAGTAGAATCCAAGTATCAATAAACCAACCATCTAGTGGTACCTGATCGCCCCAGGTCAGTTTGATTTCATATTTCAATATCTAGTTTACTTACTGTTGTGGGTTGACACCAGCAGGCAGCCAAGCCCCACATAGCTGCATGGGATGGGAGAGAGAATTAGAAGGGTTAAAGAGAGAAAATTCATGGGTTGAGATAAAGACAACTTATTCGGTAAAGCAAAAGCTGCACGCAAGCAAAACAAATTAAGGATTTCATTCACCTCTTCATCTGCCTCAGGAGGCAGATGTTTGGCCATTTCCAGGAAAGCAGGGACCCATCACATGTAATGGTTACTTGCAAAGACAAACACCATATCTACAAATCTTCCTGTTATATGACAAGGGTTCTTTGAATAATTTTGCATAATTCTGTGTTATCAACACTGTTTTAGTCACAAATCGAAAACGTAGCACCATACCAGCTGCTATGAAGAAAATTAACTCCCTCCTAACAAAAAACAGTATGCTTATAAATATTTTCCATTTCACTCTCTGTAAGAAATTTGTATGTATATATGTTTTAATTAGCTTTAATTAGGTATGGAACAAAAAAGAGTGGGACTAAGAACTGTAAATTCAAAAAGCTTTAGAGATGACACTTTGAGTTTAACATAGTTCTAATGACTGATGAATTAAACATGACTTTTTGTGTGGTCTGTAGTCTTATATGCATAGGACAACTACACATGTGAAGCATCTACAAGTCTGTCAGAATCTGTGAGGCACTGATTCAGGAACGAAATTTCAGTATTGGAGCCATGTGTGATAAGAGCTGTTCAAATTAAAAGCTGATAACAATGAAATTTAAAACAGTGTTTTATTCACACAGAAACTGCATTTTACTTACTGATAACAGTGATTCTTAGATCAGCTATAACATATTCTTTCTTACGAGATTATTGGATTGGTTGGATGATACAAGAAGATTGTTCCCTTAACCAAATAGAGCACTGCTTTTTAACACTATCGCATTAAGCAATTTATTTCTACTCAACCAAGATCCACTAGAGAGAATTATTAAATCTACATGCATCATTTGATACAACAGAAACGAAATCCCAGCAGTAGAACACTTGCTTAGGAACTATGTTTCTCAGAGTACCTCACCATTTACTTACATTAGATATTTGTCTGCTCTGCCTAGGTATGTTAACAACAAAGTACTACCATCCTGAGACAATGTCTTAAATTCATTAAAATTTTTCTGTGAATTTTAAAATATATTTGTTAATAAACATATTAATAGCAAGACATGGCCTGCTACGTAACTGAAGACGACCAACACATTTTCGCTTTCACCAATGTGTGAATGTAATGAAATATTGATACCACTTATCAATATTTCCACTGTGTATTCAGAACAAGTTTCTGCTTCAATAAGCCTGAGCAAACTGAGGCGAAAGGAAGAATGATGCTCTCTTTACGATGCCTTTGTAGTTACTTGAGTCAACACACTGAAAATGGGACCTGTGTCTCTCTTATACTTGTCCAGTGTTTTTATCTAGCTCAAATTACTTATCTGTAGAGAAGTAGAAAGAATCCTTTAATCTCACTTCAAATCAGTCATATTGATATTAAAGTTGACTACTACCACTCTTTGAATACCCCAGAACTACAATGACCTTAGACTAGTCCTTCCTGGATCTATCATCCAGGAACGCTGATAAGAAAAGGAAACTTTAGAGCTCAATCCTCCATAATGAAGCCATATTACAGCATGAAAGATGGGCCTAGAAAAGGACTTCACAGGCCAATAAACTGTGAGCTTCTATGTGAACTTTTTTTTACATTTATCAATATTGCATTTTGGTATCTTCCAGAAATGTTCTAAACAATAGGACCAATATATGTTACTTGTTAAAAATACAATTCCTGCTTCTTGCAGCTGAGTTTGTTGGTTTTCTTGTTTGTTTTTCTCTACCATCCATTGTACATTAACGTTGATATGATTCAGTGTCTCTTTGAAAACAACAATTTTCATTTTTGTGTATGAATTAGTAACTTCACCTGCTTCAGCTTGGAGTCCTAAATGAAGAAGAGGGGAATCACTTAGCTGTGTGTGAGCTGCTAGGACCTGATGCACCATTTCAGCATTCAGCATAAAATATGGTCTATTTGGAGTTAATCTGAACTTAATATGCAATATGAGTGAGTCAGCAAAGCAAACTAGTGAGGAAACCAGTTTCTGAATGTTGCAAAACATTGTAATGACTTTAATCATTTCTAAAATGAAAACCGCTTCTTTTTTTTTTTTTTTTTTTTCAATTAATGCTAATGAATGGAGACAGTAAGATGAAGGGAAGGAGAAAGAGTTTAAGATCCTCCATTTTCTACTCCTGTCCAGTCTTGCCTAATTAAACTGCTGAGCATCTCTGTGAAATACTGGTATAGTCTGAGAAGCTGTTCTTGGCTTTGAGTATACAAGCACACTGCACTGCGTATCTTATGCATATGACTTCAAATGCAGTAGCAGATTAAAAAAGGCAAGTGGCAACGCAGACTCGTGTAACTGAGGACTAGACTGAACTCTCACAATTACTCAAGTATACTAATTTTTACATAGTAATTTAGATCACTACTGTGCAATAAGATGAACTGTCAGGTTGAAATAACAACTGGGATAGTATCAATAAAGAAATAAGAGGACTATGATGATATAAGGCATCATAATGTGTTAAAATCAAAAGCTCCAAATACTAAATTCTGCTTCAATTTGAGTATGTCTTCTGTTGAGAAAATCAAGGCCTGCTGAACTGGACTGCAGCCTGTATTGATGGTGTGCTTAATACACATGCTTTTTATTTATTTTTATTTATTTTAATGTTGTTATAGCTGGTGAAATTGAACCATGTAACATCTATTATTTCTTGCCTAAAATGGAAGCCTCTTTTTGATAAAGTGCACAGAATCTAGGATCTTACTTATTGAAGGTTTAAATGACCATGTTCTGGTGTAATCAAAGTAATCAGGATACTTCAAGTAACCTCCATTTCATTAAGAGAAGATAAGGTATCATCCTTACCACAGTTTTCACTTGCGTAGGTAAGTGTGATATTAAAGGGTAATATACATAGCAGATGAACTATCTATCTGCACTTCATGAAGGGGGGAAAGGTCCTGAATGATAGGATGCAAAAATTAAAAGTCCGAATTGAGAAAATTCCAGAAATCAGTTAAGAATTTGCTTTAAACTGTCGTGTTTTTTTTTTTTATCAGTGCAGTCTTTTTCTTTTTAAGACTCCCCTTTCCTTTCCTTTCCTTTCCTTTCCTTTCCTTTCCTTTCCTTTCCTTTCCTTTCCTTTCCTTTCCTTTCCTTTCCTTTCTTCCCAGTTATTAATGTTATCCCCATTATGCAAAATGGTTGGCATAGGAACTACCCTGACTCAGTTTGAATCAACTAGATGTTACCTCTGTTAGAAAAAATATAGCATGACTGCATTCATCATCAGACTCAGACAGTGGAGGAATCAGAAGTTTGACCCTTCATGTGCTTCATGCCAATTTACTCTGTCATTTGATATTGCATATTACCCAGTGTTTACTTTGTGATATTCTCCTTTTCTCAAGAGAAATCCTAAGGCAAAGATTATGGGAGGAACTCTGCAGAGTTTTCCTCAGTTCCTACCTTTTTTCTAATGTGGTTCCCTATCAACCTCAAAAACCCTCTGATGCCAATAAATAATCAGTAATCTGCAGAAAAAAAAAAAGTTTAGGGAATAATATACTTATTTGTACTAACCACAATACTGCAACAAATTCCAACCTTAGGGAGATTTCCTCTATTTTCTATAGGATGATATTAAAGAGTCATTTTCTTTTAGGTGGAATTAGCTGACATCTCTTTTTGGTACTCAAAATCCTAAGAGTTCTTTCCCCATCACATGCAACAAAACCCAGTATTCAATCTGATTTTTAAGCTGAAGATTTTTTTTTTCCAAGAGTCATGTGTAGAAAAAGGTACAAATGAGCTATGTGTAAACGATTAAGCACGCAAAATACCAAAATATGCAAAATATCAATACAACTTTCACCTCTTAGTTTGGAGAATTGTCTAGCACTGTATATTTCAAATACAAAATTGTTAATATGGAAGATCAAAATTCAAAATGCTAAAGAAGAGGAATATATGATTGTTCTCATAGTAGCTGAAAAATTCTGAGTAACATACATTTATTGTTATTGATATTAGTCTATATCATGCTGTTCACCTGAATCTCAGATGTGGCACGCATGATTTATTATTAATTATCATTAAAACCGATACAATGGCATGCTTTTTATTGTTCTTTTCAACCTCTCATAAGATATTCAGCCTCCCTTCATGACTTTACAATCTAAGTTGTTGGATCCCCAAAGCGTTTGTTACCAGTGAGGTTGTAGGGACACTTCTTATTCCCTGATATCATATTTAAGAAACAGACTTCTCAACAGAAAAGAACTTCAATTATCAGTCAAAGAAAAAAAAAATCCACAGTATTCAAGCTCAAAACTGTCTCTTGGTTGATGGGCATTGCAGTATAGATGAATTGTCAGCAGATCCTGATTTGGGATGAAGATGGACTTGTACCAGAGAAATACATGTTTTTAATCAATCATACACCCTTCCTTAAATGTTAAAAACGTTAAAAGAAGAAAACAATACTTTTGTGGTTTTGGTGCTGAGAAAATAGGAGACACTGGGAGATTAGTAAGAGTAATACAAGCCTGTAAACTGAAGAGGATACTAGGAACTGGTAAACAATGAAGATGACTGAATTTAAAACTTCTGTTTGATTCTGTTTGGTGTCTTGGTCAAAAATCCTATAAGGATTCAAGATTCCTCCAACTGCTGTCTTTCCTAATTCCTGAGAGCAGCTGTTCTACACTAATTGCTTTGTCTTTAACTTGTAATAAAAAATGAGACTGGATTAAGAGAAAAGAATGTAGAACATAGCATACAGTGAATATGATGCTCTCCCTTCATCGACAACTCAAAGTCCTCTTTCCTGATTTTTATAGAGCAGCAGAAAGTTCCCTTTTTTAAAATAATGTCACCAGTTTCTCCCACATCCCAACCCTGCTAAAAGCTGAAGAGTAATTTAACAAATTGACTATAATACCTAGTTTGCCTACAGAAAAATCTGTGTTTTCTTTTTCTTTACAAAAATGGAGAAAACTCATTAGGTTTTTGCTTAAACTCAGTTCAGTCCTCCTGGAATTGTCAAATTGACTGCTGAAGGACAAATGTTTTATTTGTAGTGTTTTTACTTTTCTCTAGTTCTTATTTCTGCAGGGAACAGTGCAGATAATGATTTTCCATCTAGATATATTCAGAGACAAGAAATACTTTTTGTATAACAGTGGCTGCATAATGAGATTTTTTTTCTCCTCTGTTGTGTATCTTGATCCTAAGTACTGCAAATTTGTCATTTGGTATGATTTTTTGCTTCAAGTTCATTTATTGTATTTCTTTCTCTCCTTTAAATAAACATTGATGCATATAGAATACATATACAATATTTATACATTTTACATTTATATAATTTATATTTATACATTTTGATAATAACAAAGAGTTTTTCTGTTTGTTGATTAATATCTTAAGATATAGTGCATTGTTCTGTTTTAGCCTGAATTCTGAACTTAACCCCTCAGCTGCAATAATTTCTACCTGTGAGGAATTAGACTCATAAACACTTGCTTTCAGAACATTGTCATAACTAGATTTCTGAGGAGTTACTTCTAATTTACATTGATATGAATGAGATTTAAAGTCTCATTCATTTTCCTTGCAAAATCAGCAGGGAGAGCATAGAAATTAACTCTAAATATTGATTTGAAATTTGTTATATTCATTCTCATTTTTTCAAGTCTTTTATTTCACAAATATCTGGAAATAAAAAAGTATTCCTCTGAAGAAGTACAAAGCCAGAGTTCTTTATGTGTTCCTGTGGCCATTGGTTTGGAAGGCCACTGATGGATTCTAGTATGTGCAGTTTTTTTGGGAGGGGATGTATTCTGCTGAATACGTTAGTTCTTAAAGAAGGTCATCTGGTCCAACCCCCCTGCTCGAGCAGGGACACCTAGAGCAAATTGCTCAGGACCATGTCCAGATGGCTTTTGAAGATCTCCAAGGAGGGAGACTCCTCAACCTCTCTGAGCAACCTGTGCCAGTGCTTCATCACCTGCACAGTAAAGAAGTGCTTCCTGGTGTTTGGATGGAACCTCCTGTGTTCCAGTTTGTGCTCATTGCCTCTTGTCTTTGCACTGGGCACCGCTGAAAGGAGTGGCTCTCTCCTTTTTGCACCCTCCCTTCAGGTATTTATAGACACTGATAAGATCCTCCCTGATCCTCCTCTTCTCCAGGCTGAACAGTGTCCCAAGTCTTTCAGTCTCCTCATAGGAGACGCGCTCCAGTCCCTTACTCACCTTGGTGGCCCTCTGTTGTACTCTCCCCAGTAAGTCTATGTTTCTCTTGTACTGGGGAATCCAGCACTGGACCCAGTGCTCCAGGTGAGGCCTTACCAATGCTGAGTAGAGGGGAAGGATCCCCTCTCTTGACCTGCTGGCAATACTTTGCCTAATGCAGGCAAGAATACCATTCGTCTTCTTAGCAGCAAGGGCACATTACTTTCTCATGTTCAACTTGGCGTCTACCAGGACTTCTAGGTCCTTTTCTTCACAGCTGCTTTCCAGCTGGGTGTCCCCCAACATGTACTGGTGCCTGGAGTTGTTCCTCTCCAGGTGCAGGACCCTGCACTTCTCCTTGTTGAACTTCATGAGGTTTTTGTCAGCTCACCTCACCAGCCTCTCAAGGTCCCTCTTGATGGCTGCATGGCCTTCTGGTGAGTCAGCCACTCCCCCCAGTTTTGTGTCATCTGTGAATTTACTGAGGGTGCACTCTACCCCATCATCCAGAATGTTAATGCACATGTTAAACAGGATTGGACCCAGTATTGATGCCTGGGGTACTCCACCCATTACTCACTAGCCCAAACTTAGGTACTGTGTGCTGTTTTGGGTCTCAGTTTATAAGAAAACTTGGTTTCAGTTTACAGGAAAAACATTGGTAGACTCCAGAGGGCCACCAAGATGATTGGGATCTGGAGCACTTGTCCTGGGAGGACACTTGAGGGAACTGGGCTTGCTCAATTGGAGAAGGCTTCCAAGGCACATGGTAGCAGCCTGCCAATACATCTGAGGACGAGATTGAGCAGGATTTGTGCAGAGTTTACTTCCAGTAGGACAGCTATAATGTGAAACCAATGAACTTGTACTGTATGATTTGTCTAACATAATGCATTGAATATTGTTTACAAAATTATTGTACTTTGCTGACTTTTAGTCAGTTTTAGTGTCTGGGGAGTGTTCAGTTTGTTAATAGTTTGGAGCATCTAATTTTCATTTCTGAAAAGTCAATAGCAATCCAAATAAAATAAAGTTGAAAGAAGCCTTAGCAAAATTTTCATATAGTTATAAAATTGTTTCTTCTCTCTTTTCTCTAGAAGTTCAGAGCAGCAAACTGTTTTCCAGCATAGCTAGTAAGATTTCTGAATAACTGAGAAAAGAACTTTAACTAGATTAAAAAAAAAAGTTTTCTATATCCACTGTGTCTTCATTTAATATTCTTGATGTTAATAAATTATTTCAATAGAATGTAATAATAGTAGATTTCTGTGTGACAGGAGCAAATTTTCATTTAAAGTAAGACCATTCATTATAATCAGAGACAGGGTACTTGAACTAAAGATCGCCATTCAGTTAAAATAAAAAATAATGGAAGTGGCATCTTTAATAGAAAATGTCATATGGATACATGACAAGTGGCGCATATTTAAAATGTTTTCTATAAGTCATGTGTGCAATTTGGGATTTTAGATTTAAAAAAAAAAAAAAACAACCTTTACTGCTTCTTAGTTGCCTTGGGACACTACAGCTATATTTTTATTCGAGACATCAGAATCCATAAAGCTATTTAACTGTATGCTTTATATAACAATAGACAACCACTGTAACAAATATGCACTAAAACCACAAGCAGTAATTATAATTGTAAGAGGGAAGACAGAACATAAAGTTATAATTCACTCTAGGGACTCCTCCAATATAACAAATTAAGAAAGAGGACTTTGAATTGTCTATGAATAACAGTCTGACCCCTGGACTGAAATATCAAAACCTTGGGCTCATTCAGAAAACAGCAATAAATTAAAAAATACACATCTGTGCCTCTATTATCTGGCACAGATTTGTAAATGAAAAATTGCTTTCTCAAACTGATGATTTTCTGAGCCTAGCATTGCATTTTGCAACTATGTGTTCAGGTTTATGGAAATGGTATGTTTCAGGTCATAAAAGTTTATGGAGAAGAAAAAAAAAGTACAAATACTTATTCATACCAAGCTTTTGGTGAAGCAAAAAAAGGTAGGAGTATTTATCAAGGTTTTTAGTTGTATTTGTATATTGATCATATTTTACTATCTTCTATTTATTTATTTCTTGTTATGAAGATGAATATGAATCACTAATATTGCTTTTTTAAGCTGCCTATATAAAGACCTCCACCCTTGCTAAATCAAGTGCTGTGATCTTTCTCAAACACTGTCCACAAAATTATTATCTACCTTTAAAACAGACATATTATATATAAGCTGTATATGATTGATAATTAACTTGATCATTGATTAGGTCTTTCAAGAGCAGGTCTGTTTGCCATATATCGTACACGTGGGATTACCAGTGAGTAAAAAATAACTAATGATAATTCCAGAGATGCTCAAAGAATGCATTCCCTCTTTCTTCCAGAAGGGGACATTTAAGAGCTCATTTCAGAAAGAGTGAGAGATAGCACCAGGACCCAACAGCATGCATTAAAGCTTTCTAAATAAATGCAACAATGAAATTGATAGACAGGTTGCAAAATGGTATAATGTCTCATTAAAATCTATATAGGAAAACTACAGGGTATATATACATAAACTAGCTTAAGGAAAATGATAGATTCTGGATAGAACATTTTAGTTAACCTTGTAGTACAACACAATTGCTTAAAATGAGAACGAAGTAGAATGATGTGAATAAGTACATACAGCATGATAGCAAAAATCAGCACAAAAAAAAAAAAAAAAACCAACAACGCTTCTACATCTTATGAAATTTTTTAGAGCATATTGACAAAACTGGCTAGAAAAGGTAAATTGGGTTTTCTGATTTGGCTTTTAAAAGCAGTCTTTGGTATAGATTCTCTCATGGAAGGTTGATAAAGAAAGTGATGAATGCCTACAACAGAAGATGTTCCAGCATGGATTAAGATATAGTACAGCAGTAGAAGGCCAAACAGTTATCTGCAGACAACAAGAATCACAGCAGAGGTCAGGAAGTGCTCCCTGTCTTTGCACTCAAGCTGTATCAGCCTGAAAGCACACATTCCTAATCCCATCTAACCAAGTGATGTTCAAATACTGTACACTGAGTTATAAATATTTAGTATATTTGCACTCCTCCACTGTACTGATACTAGATTTTATAAGCATATGACACGAGTATTCTGATTTCTCTTATTTAGCAAGAAAATTGTAAGTCATAGTTTGGGTTAAAATGAAAGCAAATAAAAACATAGCCAGATGTACAGGCTGGCATGATTCAGACACATAAACCTATCTCTGAATTGCTTCAAAATCTTATCCAAATTCAGGAAAAGACTTTCAACGAGCTGAACTCAAACTTCAGGTGAATAATGAGACAATGGCAATTTCAAAACAAACAAACAAACAAATAAAGAGAGCATGGACAATTACATCCTCATGAGATGTGTTGTCCAGTCATTCTTTCAACAGCCTGGTTAAAAGTTCTATTAGTATTGTCTTTTACTAATTTGGGACTTTTCTCAGCTTTCTCTATTGAACTGACATTAAAAGTAATTATTTAAAATCAGGCTTGAAGTCCAGTGTAAAAAAATAAAAAAAATAAAGAATAAAAATGCCATGTTTACTCATGTCCAGACAGAGTAACTCTGGGTTTTATTCCATTATGCTTGCAGTTAGAAAAGCTATATAATTTCATCTACTTAACATGACACTGCTTCATGGAAATGTGTAATTACATACTTATAACAGTTATGCTCTTTATTTACAGATATAAAGCTCTGATTCAAACATTTTTCATTGAAAGCGTCATAGATAAATGTGTACCATGTTTAGAAGTATAGAACAGAAATTTATCCTGATATTTAACCTTACAAAAATGTGGTGTTAGAAATGTATTCTTACCATTGTACTGTGGCATGAAGAAAATATTTTATTTCAATTTTATGAATAAAGACCAAAAGCTATTCTAAACCTGGATATCACTTAGGAGAATGCCCCATTGAAGGTATAATCACCACTGCCAAACCTCTCATTTTCTCATTCCTGAATCTTAATGCTTCTGAAAAATTGGCTCCTTTCTTTTGGCACTGTTGTTGGTGGGCATGCTGTTGATTCTACATCCTCCAGGCTGTGGGCTTCTCTGAAAAAGCTGGGGAGAATCCAGGAACACACAACTTCCATTGCAGCCAAGAAGGGAGAAAATAATTTATTGTCACGTGCATATTCACTCCTGGCTTGCTTTAGCCAGGATGTTGTAGTGTTTGGTGACCTTCCCTCTGCACCAGCAGCTTCACCTTCCTAACACAGAGTTGGATAACATTTCCATAGATTGGGTCAGGTTATTTAGGAACATATGGACAATCCTGCTGTTCAACAGCAAGGTCAAATCAAGGCGGGATTCACAACAGATACTCTACTCAGGGCCGTCCTGGGTGTCAGAGGCAAGGGCCAAATCAAGCAATGTTACTGCATCCCCAGGCATCTCCAACTCTTGGTTTCTACGTGAAATGAGTTTGAATGATGGGGTGGGAAAAACTGAAATCTGCCTGTCAGACTCTTCTTTAAAAAGGTTTCCCATCTTAAATGTTAGCTATCTTTCAGCATTTAAGTATTTCAAAATTAGTATCTTTAATCTTGGCATATTTCCCTAGATTTCAAAAACTGTTAGTGTATGATGTCATGTTTACAGATAACTAAAATGCATCAACAATAACACATTTTTGATCCTGTAGCCTAACAGCTAGTGCACAGTCAACATGAAGTCAGAAATACAAAGTTATTTGCACACATCCTGTAGAATTTAAACATTGTTATTGTTAGTTGACCTATAGAGAAGATTAAGCTGTCAATAACAGTAAATATTTAACATAAATTTTTTTTTTAATGGTATTTTACTTCAGATGTATAATTTTGTATTGTGATTTAGATCTGTTTCCATTTATATTACAAGAATTGTTCTTTAGATATATTTTGTTGGATTTGCTATTGCTATAACTCCCTCTGCCCACATTCTAGATTCTTAGAAATGTTTGTCTTTTTGTTCATATGAATAAGGTATTACTTATTTGGGCTCAAGAGGAATCTTATCCATGTGTCCATGGATAAGATGTGTCTTATCCATCCACTTCTATTCAAGGTGAAAATAAATAAAGCTCTTTCCTTACCTAGGACTAAAAGCATAATAATCATATTAAGCCCAAAGAGCAAAAAGCCTTCTTATCTAAGAGCATCAACTTCCTTGTCTTAAATATAGCTGCTTGTCTGTGTTTTATACTCATTTCTCACAGAAACAATTGAAATAGTTCAATCAGTACTCTTTCATACTACTAAAACAATGTGTTCTTAGAAAATACGATATAAAATAAACTGTTGAAGACATCAGTTGTATTTCTAAACTTGACTGTTATTCTGCACTTTGTTACATCTGTCCTACCTAATGTGATGGACAGGTGATACAGCCCTTGAATGTTATAGGGAACAATTTCAGCTGCCTATGTCACAACTATGTTAATTACAGCCCTCTGTAAATAGGTATGGTTCTAAAGTCTAACTCCAAAGTCTAACTGAATGACTTCAAAAGTCTTACTGACTTTGGAATACTGATACAATTTACATTAGTGGCTTACAGCCTGAATAAATAGAACTTTGGGACCTATTAACATAACAAGTGAAAGTTACAGTGTCCTGATAGCAAGTTATTCATTGCAAATAAAGCATTTTTTTTTTCTATAAACATTTAATAGTTTTTATAATGTGCTGCCTTGATCCCAGTAAGAAACAAGAGTGGAAAGAAGAGCCATTTTGAATAAAGAGTCCTTTATGGAAGACTTACCTAAGCTCTGAAACATGGAAGAGGAAAATAATCTCACCCTAATAAAAACTCTTGTAATTGTAGCCTTTGAATGATAATTGAAGTCTTACTTACAAGAAAATAATTGAAACGATAATTGAAGTCTTACAGGAAAAGTTGGCAACAGTGTTGGTTATTTATTGAAGCCAAAATGTTAAAGAAAGACCCAAAAACAAGTAGTGCTTTTCTTACAGAAGCCATTAAAATATTAATTTTAACTTTTAGATTTTTAGTTTTAAGATAAAAATCTGTTTTAGCACACAGGTATTAGTCTTGGACCTCGCATTTGATACCTTCAAAATACAAATCAAGCCAAATGATCAGTGTAACATCAGAATTCCTCATGATCAGAATGTGGCCAGGTTTACTTGACTGTGCTCCTTATTTCTTGTTTCTCTTTCTACTATTAAATTACTGCTTTTCCTGTTACTTCTCAGTTGGTTTGGGAGAATAGGTCTTTGAGGAAATGAATTTATATCCTGTAAATAAATCACCAGACCAACACAAATTTTGACTAATGTAACCTATTTTGAGATTCTGATGTAAGTTTGGTGTTTTCTTTCATGTTTCAATTAAGAAATCTTTTTAAAAATCATTAACCGGGCTCCTAATTGATTGTATTTATCATAGTTGCATTTTCACTACTTCAGAAAGAAATTTCCAATAACTACCTGAAAGCTCCTTACTGGACAATAGTTCCCTTGTGGCTTGTTTGCATATTGTAATCACAGATTACCAAATTATATTTTAAAATTATATTTATGATCTTATAACTCAAACATTAAATTTTCCGTATATGGAGTATAACCTTGTTTTCTTATGGTATCTCAGTAGCTTTCATATTTTTAGTTCTACACAATGCATACATTAAAAAGGTACTTGAATAAAAGAGAGTCTGAATTGAGTGACTAGTGGTTCTACTCTTAGTGAACAGCTGCTTAGAAGTATGACAAGAAAATTGTTTTCTGATTTGTTAAGAGTAAAATGCTTGATAATAACATTTTCAAACTTTTTTTTTTTAAATTAGATTTATTGGGATTCTACATGAATATAACTTCCAGTGGCTTATTCAAGATCAAGATGCTTTGTCTTCACTTTGTCTTCACTTGAGTACAGGATGGTGTTTCTTTTTTTTTTTTTTTTTGTGTGTGTGTGTATGCACATTGAGTACAGATAAAGGAGCTTTGACTTCTTGATTTCTTGCTTCTGCATCAGAAGCTTGATCCAAACCCAGCTCAGTGGAATTGTTCCTATTGATTTCAGTGGCTTTGGATCCGACCTTAATTCTGTTGTGACTGGACTGAAAACCAATATATTTCTTTCTCTGGAATTCTACTTCTTTAGTTTCATTTAGAGTTGTAGTTTTTGTTTGTTTGTTTAATTCTTTTCCTGTTGCAATTCAGGAAATGATTCAAATAAGACAACCTAGTTCCTATTCAACACATATTTTGTTATAAGCCGCCAAGCTAATTAAATACTCAGTATAAATTCAAGCACTTAAAATAACAAAAATGTTGCTGATAAGAATAATGGAAGAAACAGAAAAGCAGAAAAAATTACAAAGATAATTCAAACCGTTTCATCTGTAAATAATGAGAATTTAATGAGGCTGATATTCAAAAATGCTCTCACTTCTTAATGTATAAAATATTCATTTTTCATATTAGTTTTCTGTTTTACAGAAAACATTCTTACAACATTACTTGGAGAGAAATGGTTTTGTGAATATAAGTAGTTTTTGTCTCCACCCCTGGTTTTGCAAAGAGAAAGCAACTCACATATGGACTTCAGCTTGTTGGTATGGTACTGAGAGGAAGATTTCATGAAGTGTCTGATCTGTCAAAAAAAAATTATTTCAAAACTCAGGAGATTCATACCTTTAAAAAATAGGCTGAATCTCCTATTTGCAAATCTGAAACTCTCTAAAGTCTTGTGATATAGAATGTAAATAAATTTTGTAAAATACCAATATCTAAAACCAGCAAACAAAGAAAAACAAATAGGAAAATGACGTTATTACATTGGTCCACACTCATTGAACATTGATCAGATCAAAGTTTCACAACAACTGGGAAAGAGTTCAAGCTGATTGTTATAATGATTCAAGCACACGAAAAGCACAGGCAGTGAAAGAATTGTTCCGTTTGCCCTAGATGTTAACATATATTGAGATGAATTGTCCTCTGGAAGTACTGGACTCATTCCACTTGCCATAGAGAAGTCTCAACGGGTAGATTAAGCGGAATGGTCAGCTTTTAGAATGAGAAAGTTAGTAAATTGAGTCCCACTCTGGAAATTGATTCAAATTTGTGGAGCATCTCCTAATAAATTATTTAATAAGTCAAATGCTAACAATTATGTATACTTTTGTATGAGAAACTGGAACCATGTGTACCTGTTCGTGGGACATGAGAATGTTAGTTTCAGGAGTTTACTTTCAACTTTGGAAGTATTTCTGTAGTTTATTATTCAATATTCTTTGAAAGCAAATGTTGATATAATTTAACATTTTGAAGGTGGAAAAGACAGAAAAATAAAGGAACAAACATGTCAGGAATTATAATGAGGAAGAAATTACATGATCTAAGATTAATAATAATGTTAGAGGGGAAAGAAAAGAAAATACTCTGTAATACTGAAAACTGGATGTGGAGTACTGATGTATAGCTCTGAACGACTATCTTGGTCACCTATCTCTGATGAAGAAGGTATAGTGCCAACACATCACTGAAGGCTGCAGTTGAGAGTCCCCAGATGGAGTTCAGTGTTCAAGCAAGAGAGAAAAATTTATTAAGGTAAATTAGGGAAGCAAGTCAGAAACAAATGCAGACTTCAAATAATAAAATCTTTAGAACATGAAAAACATTTTTGGGACAAGAAAAAAGTTTTTTTTAAGAACTAAAATGGTTTTCCGGTCAGTTTAAGAAACATCAGAAATAATCTGGATGTTGCCATAAAGATGTAATGGTCATTTTAATGAACGTTTTTGTTATGTCATCCAGTGATGTTTACAATTAATAAAAAGTATCAACAAGGTTTATGCTGACAGGCATAGAATTGTGTCCTGAAAACAAAACAAAGTCTGGCAAACTATGTTGGTATCTGTGATAATTACTTCTATATATAATGATTTCTGCAAGTGATAAAGGCTGTTTGGACCTGTTAGAAGCAGGGTTTTACAAGAGCTGAAGACAAATTTACTGTTGTGCTGCTACAGCAAAAACATTTACAGATCAGGGATGGAAATATTTCAGAACAACATGGCCATAAAACAATGCTGTTGCCCAAGACAGCTGAACAGGGGAGGAAGTGGAAATTTTATTATTTGAACACAACCCCTGCATCCCAAAGGACAAATTCAGAGCAGGTGAAATTTGCAAAATAGAAAAATATTCTTTTAAAAGCAAAGAAATACTTGTAACTACAACCAATCAGAAGAATGTGTTATATCGGTAGCAAGGAAAAAAGTTAGTGAGATCATAATCTTGATCAGTCAAGACAGTTTAGAGTTATGCAAAAGAGAATTTTTAAAAAAAGCTAGCTGCCTTTTTTGGAAGAATATGTTCTGAATGACTCTTGAAAGGTGATTAACCTGGTTGTATTTTTGTATTTTAAATGGATTGTGAATTTTATTTTTACTACATAAATGCTTTAAAAAAAAACAATAGTTCAGGATAGACAGAATAGCTACCAATAAATGAATACTTCCAAACTTCTTTTCTTTTTCATTGTTTACCTTTATGGTTATTAGGTAATACTTTAGAGACTTGGCAAGCTGTTCTCATGAAATTTGTTTGGAGAACAAATATTGGCATTATACAAGCCTTCCAAGATGGAAGGTTTTGTAGTTTCCCAGTATAGAAATATATTATCAAATAGATCGTTCAAGGATATTTTGCATTAGCATGAAAGTGTATTTAAAAGTATGGATCGCTATATAATAAAAACTATTCTAGTTAATAGATTCTCGTATTTTGGATAACAGTTAATGAGCTCAAAACATAATAAAAAATCTACTTTTCATTCAGACTACTTAATCTCCTTGCTGAGACACGAAAAATAATTATACTTACAAACCATCTTTGATTAAAATTACAAAAATCCCTAGCCTAGAGGTAGGAAACAGACAAACAAACAAACATTTCTTCATTTCAAAGCAAACAAACAAACAAAAAAAGACCAACCCCTCAAATCTACAACAAAGAAGATGGACATAGACACCATATTCCAAATGAACTCTGCCATCTGACACAGTATATATAAACAGACAGTCTCCAGTATCAAATATAATTACAGAATCACAGAATGTTAGAGATTCGAAGGGACCTTGAAAGATCATCTAGTCCAATCCCCCTGCCGGAGCAGGAACACCTAGATCAGGTCACACAGGAACGCGTCCAGGCGGGTTTTGAATGTCTCCAGAGAAGGAGACTCCACAACCTCTCTGGGCAGCCTGTTCCAATGCTCCATCACCCTCACCGTGAAGAAGTTTCTTCTCATATTTAAGTGGAAACTCCTATGTTCCAGCTTGCACTCATTGCCCCTTGTCTTATTGTTGGATGTCAATAATAGAATACATAGACTCTGAAAGATGATACAGAAGCACATTCACAAAACGTGTCAAAAATGATTTGACAGACACATTTCCTACTTATAAATACTTATAAATAAAGTAAAAAAAAAAAAAGTATAAAAGCATAAAGTATAAAACACTTAATAATTAACACACAAAGTAAAATTGGAGCTATTTTGATTCATGAAAACCCAGCCTATGAGCTAAATGCAGCTGCTTCTTATTTTTTTTCTCATGAGAACCTACTCGTCTCTTATTTTTGTAGGGTGAGATCTTCCTCACCTTATGATATAAATTCCTTATGGAAGCTACAGAGCCCAGACATACACCTAAACACCAATGCAGTTTACTTCAGATGTGATTATATCCAGGATACATTCCACTATCTTTAAATATTAGCTGAAGGAACTCATAGTAGCCTGGAGCTTTATAGAAAACAAGCCATTCTGCTAATGCATAAGAAAGAGCATGATTGTATTAAGAAGCCATCAGGGAATCTACAACTAGGAAGGAAGGCAGCAAAGACGACTGGTAAATCAGAGCATGGTTTTGAGTCATAACAGCTTTTTAAACTGTTATTTTTCTTCACAGTTTGTGATAGTACAAGCCATTTAAATCCTGATTTTGGCCTCAGAAAATAGCTTTATTTGTATGTGTTCAGTGTAGATTAAGTATAAAATCACATCTGTTACATACAAGGAAAGAAGCATCAACTACCTACTGCTTTGAATGGGTGGACCTCATATCTCCAATACTGACTGCTTTGGTTTTCTTATAATACACATTGGTTTCATTTAAGGTTAGGAAGACATATTATTTATTTCCCTTGCTTTATGTTCAAAACTAGCATAAACTAGTAGCAATGCATGATGACTGAACTAGAAATACCAGAAAGTGTCACCTGTGTAATGGAATGTCAGATCTCCTAGCTTCAGATTTATTGGTTCTATGTGATCTAGAATAACAATGTCTATATGTCATCATCACCTACAATAATTCCTAGAATTGTAGCTCTTAAGGTTAGAAGTGACCTTTATGATCAGTCAGTCTAATATCTTACATGATAAGGGCCATATAAAATCAAATAGCAAGGCATATATTTAGTTCAATAGCTTATACTTCATCCAAAATTATAGCTAATGAACTATGTTAACATGAACTGAAGATCTGAGTTAGCTGGAACTCACTGAGTGGTTCATTAGTGGTTGCCTTTTCTTTGATTCAAGGTTCCTATATGGAATGTTCAACATCACAAAATTTACTGCTCTAATACTGTAACTTTTAAGTTGCTGATGCAGACAACTGGTGTCTGTACTAGTAGATTCAACTGGGAGATCAAGGAATGAATAAGAATGGAAAAATGAAGTGCTTTCTTGACTCAGCTTTTGGAAGGTAAATGCTGACTGCTAGGCAGGAGAGCAAAGATGAAGACCGCAATGACAACTTTCTTTGAAAACCTGACAGATCTTCGTTCAAGACTTCAGGGGTAGATAAAGAGGTGAAGCCTAAATGTGTGAATGAAGAAATAGTGTAAACTGGAGTGATATAGGTATGTTGGGAACCAGGAAATTTCTCTGAAGGAGGAATATGTACAGCTAGCATGGCCTGAAACTTAATCACAATGTAGCCAGACACTGAGAATGAAACATTGTAGATAAATATTTTGAGCAATGAGAAGGGAGAAAATAAGAAAAAAAAAAAAAAACTAAGAGCATCTGACTCAGAGTGTTGCAACTGCAAGGTGGAGGTACCTTTTGTTTAATATGCCTATTGGGGTGGGAACAGGGACAGGAAGGATGTAACAAGTGCTACTGGAATAATTAAAGAAGGTAAATAAATTTAGCATGTGACTGTGGAAATTCCTGAGAGGGAAAAACATAAAGATACAGAAAAAAAACTGAAAAGGACAGTCCAAAATTCATGACATTTACTAACGGATTGAAGTCCATTAAAAATTTTTATATCTAAAGCCCAGGTAAAATCTGTGCTTCAAATTGAGAGGAAAAAAAATGTCCAAATGTCCTGCCCCCTAACAACCACCCACACTGAGAAAAGAAACTGTTAAGGAAACCATCACAGAAAAAAGGCTGACTTTTAGGAAACGGAAAGCTTGCATGAATGAGAACAGGAAAAGAAATTAGAAGGGCTGAAAAAGAATTTGAAGTGCTAGCAAAGTATGCTCAAACTGATCTTAAAACCTTTCAAATCAAAAGCAGGAATCCAGCTAGGGAATCAGTGGGACTATTTGCTGACAAAAGTATGAAAGGGACACTCAGGGATGATAAAGTAAAAGAAGCTTAGTGAACTGTTTTGTATTAGTCTCCACTGCTGAAGATAAATGGAAAAATGTTGGTGTTATTTGCATCAGGTAAGACAGAGGGGCTAGAAAAATTTGATGCGGGTATATAGTGAGTTTTAGAACAAACAGTCAAGTTAGATGTCAATAAGTAACCAGGACCAGATGACATTTGCTGAAAGTCTTGTCAATAAATCAACAGAATCAGATGCAATTTGCTGAAAGGCTCGAAATCTTCGGTTTGGTGAGGAAAAGGTTGCAGAAGATATTACTGAGGTTCACAAAAATGCATGAAAATGGCGTTCACCAGATCATAAAATGCAAGACCTGTGGGACACTCAATGAAAACAGTAGGAGACAAAATAGATAAAAGAAAACACTTCTTTGGAAAGCAGGCAATTACAAGTGAACTTCTGAAACTTGTGCTGCAGGAGGTTGTGGAAGCAGGCTAGCTGCAGGTTCAAAAGGGGATGAGGTAAATTCAGGCATTCAGCTCCATAACACAGACTACAGGTCTAGATAGAGATGTACCCTCTAACATTCCTTATACAGCAATCTGTATGCAGGGGTTTCAGGAAGGCAAAGGCTGATGGAAAGTGATCAGGCTCGTGTTTGTCCTTTTGCTAATGGCAGAGCCTGAATGCTGAGCTATATGGATCATTAATCTGACCGAGAAGTGCTTTTTTCCCTGTTATCCTATAAACAATCTCTAGAAGGCCTGCTTGAAGCACATTAAGTATCTGATAAAGAAAAAGGACCTAGGACAAGGCAAAAGCAGCATTTCCAAAGGGATTATGGCATAATACCTACATTGGGTAAGCATGCAAAAAGTAGTCCTCAAAGCTTACAAAAATCTTTCAAACTGCTAGCTTGGAAAGCAACTAACTCTGTGATTTTTGAAGTCCAGGTTCTCAGTTCTATAATTACCATGTAGCCCAGATATTTATAAAAGGATTGTCTGGGACTGCTCCAAAGGAAAAGCTGAAAACAAATCTGTTTCTAGTGTTAATGACAGTTATAGAGAAATGTTCATTGTAGATACCATATCCCTTTGTTTTGGTGTTATGCTGCTCACTCTCTGTATTTGTTTTCTCAGCACACTTTGTAGCTTGACAGATTGATCTTTGGCATGTGTTTAGCAAAAAAGTGTCAAGGATTCAGATGGCCTATTAAAATAAGATTTAACAGCTGATTTTTGAAGAAAATCTCTGACTTTTCTTCAGATGGTAGCCATAAAGGTTGCTGGTGCTTTTGTCAGTAATATGTGACCCACAGCAAAGCATTGTACGTTTTTCCTAGGTAGCGTAATTTTATTAACCAAACATTATTTTTGGCCTCTAGTCTTTATCACGGAAGATGCACCAAATCCAGTCTCCAACAGCTCCGTTGCGTGAAGGAACCAGAAATGGGTTGCACAGAACAACTGAGCCACTGTTTTATGTGGCACCTCTGTTTTCCCACCCCACTGTGGCAACAGATGTTCTGTCCTTTGCAGCATTTAAGCAGCTCAATGGGAAAGAAGCATGAAATCATCAATCAGTAAGATCAATCTTATACTTAAGTCTTTTGACTCAATGATAGATAAACATAAGTTTCTTTATGAACTTGGGGCTAGTGTTCAGATCCAAATTAAGATTTTACTAAGAAAAATCAGTTTGACTTGTGGAGCTGTTTCTTGATTCATTTTAGGTAGGGAAGGGATGGATCAGCAAAGCATTCAGGCGTATGGGGAATTCTGTACAGTTTAAAGATGGGAGAATGTCTACACTATGGTTTAAGTACCTCTTCTCTACCAGTCTTACTGTAGCACACCTGCTATGACTTTGAGATAGAATCTAGCTCTTAGTTTTTTGATAAGATAAGGTTGCTTCACTGATCTGAGTGATCAGTATCTTTCTTTTTCTTCAGCAGACAGGACTAGAAACAAACTGCTGGATTATCAAGTCCAGGCCCCTGCTATCATAGGAAACCACATTATCTAATCCCTTTCTTTAATTTACCTAGTTCCATTTTAACTACTATTTTGCCCCACTAATCCTACTAGAAAGCTGTTCTGGAACCTAGTTACTAAGCTCAAAACTGTTAGCTATTTGAAATTATATGAATTTATGAAATATATGAATTTATAACAACATAATACTAAAGAGATTAAGAGACTAAAGGATAAAATCAGGCTAAAATGTAAGAACCTTATGGCTTTGCCCGTGGTGAAGAACGACATGCATGCAACACGCACACGTTATATGTTAAAAGACCACAACACAATAATAACTTCATTAAGATATGATTAAGATTAACTTTACAATCTCATTTTGAAAATCCATTTACTGTAGGCTTCTTCTATGATATATAGTCAGGGATTTTATTGGTTTATGTTCCATATACAATAGGCAGTGGTGTGTGAACCACTGGAGCTACTTTTCAGGTATAGGAACAGCTTCAGTAAGAAGGCTCATTTCAAGGTTCATTAGGAATATATTTTTGTTGTTGCAAATTACTCAACAGCTTCTTCTTTCTTAGCATTAGCTGAGGCCTTGAATCAGTCAAGAATTTGTAACTTTTGAAGCTAGAAAGTCAAAAGGAAAATTTTATTATAATCACTGATGCGGAGAAACGTTACAAAAGAACCACCTTAGACCTATTTTATGTCGCCGCCGCCTCCCCCCCNNNGCTTTAAAGTTATTTCTTTTTAATAATAAATAATATCTAATATTGCTTTCAGCCTGGAGAGTGCATGAAAAAAGCAGATACCGATTACATCATGGTAGAGTGGAAAAGCATCTTATTTCACTCAAAGGATGACAGCACAAGCCTTTGAAATTCTGAGAGTTATACTGTGGCTCACACTGAAACATGCACAGGGGCTGTGCTAAAGTGCTTTACCAGCCATTTTGCAGTGCTGTGGCATACAATCCTTCTTTGATTGGCCAGGTCAAGATTTCCTGAATAGGAAAAGCTACCACCTCCAGAAACAAGTAGTTCTGTAAATGCTAATCAAGGCAGGACTCATTGCTTCTCAGTCAAAATATGATTTGTACCTATGTCAAAACAAAAACAAAAACAAAAAAACATTGAAATATGTCTACAGATTTTTCTTGTCATTTTCCAACACATCCTGACACTGCCTGGGAATTTGGAATAGAGATGTATTAAAAAAAAAAAAATCAAATGCTATACTTTTGTTTTATTTTATTTTTCTCTAAAGCTCATAAAATAATTGAAAATAAATGATTTGCAAAAAAGCTCATACTTTTCAGAACACCGAGATACCAACATCCTGTTGGTGCAGTGCCTAAAGTAATTTGATGTTATCATTCAGTAGAGGGGCAGAGACTCCAAAGAACTCAGACATTTAGAAAATCTTACAGGCTGATAAGCAAATAAATTTTTAGACAAGATATGATGTCCATTACTTCTAACTTGCATCATTTTCATACAGTTTTATGTGGAAGCTCAACTGACTTTTCTTGCAATATGAATTTTTTGGAGGACAGAAGTCTCTTTTATTACCACTTTTTTGTAATTAACTATATTTTAGTCTGACGAATGCTCTATTTATTAATATGAACTTCCACATTTTTACAGATAGAAAGCAATTTGCCTACTTGAAAACCAGGTACTAGCTGTTCTAAGAAACATTTTATGGACTGATATGGGGGAAAAATATTATTTAGTGAGGGTGATGTTGTCAGGGACAGTACAGTTTTTACTTTCTAAGGGACAGCACTGATTCAGTACTGAAATGCTTAAAGGGTAGTATTAGATGCCCCCTTTTAAAAAATTACTGTATGTCTGTGCCATTTGTTGAACCTGGTCTTTAACAATTAAATGGTAAGATGAAAATCTGAATAATTTACTGGAAAACTCTTAAATTGGAGTAACAGAACTTTAAAATGGTATCAATATTTCCAAGTAATAAGAAAGAAAGCTCTACTAGTACAACAGTTCATGCTGTAATCATTAAAACAGTTTTTACTCCTCTTTTTTTTTTTACAGAAACTAACATGTGTATTATCAACATTACTGCATACACAATCCCTATATTGCCTGATGTATATGGGCTCAGAAATCCTACTGGTTCTACTACATTGGTGCAATCTCTCTGGCATTTTTTATCTTATTCATGAGTGTTATCTATTTGCACCATGTTCTGTTTCCTTGTTAGAACTTATATAGATTTAGGTGCTCCAACAATTTCTTACTTCAGCCTGTTAGAACACTGATGAAAATCAGAATGTGTAATAATAATTAAGGTAGGACACATACAATATATCTTATGATCTACATATTACAATAATATTTCAAGTAATCAAATATTGTAGGCTTTCATTCATTTTAACAAACATCAATATCTTAATTTTCTAACATCTTTTGTACCGCTAACTCTCATATATGCTTATCTTGCAGCTTCTCATCTCAGTGTACAGTGACACTGGGATCTGACGTTCAAAAATAATTTGTTCACTTTGGAGGCATTAGACATTCTAATAACGCCTGATTTTTATGGACAACACCAATTCAACTGTCTTTGAATAACAGGTCACTTATTTCAAATTAAAAATGAAACCCTTTTCTGAAATCTTAATTTTATCAGGCTGAATCTCTTTTGGGCAAGAACTGCTAATTTGTCCATGTTAGGATAATGTCAATCACGAGGCTACAAGGTTGAATGAATGTGTGGCTGCAGCTGTAAAATACATGTTCAACAAGCAAACAAACAAATAAACAAAAAACCTGTGATCACCTGTGTAATAACCAACGCAAGAAATTTGATGCATGGTAGGAACAAAGGAAATGGAGGAGAGCAGAGAGAAGTGAAAGCGAACACACACAGTAAGTAATATATGAAGACTATGCTAATCCTACTTTCTCCTTTGAAGTGTTAATAAACAATGCTAAAATTCATTTCTTGCTTGAGTTTTACAAATTGCCATGTGGTTGTTTCATTCACATACGGGGCATAGTTTACATTGCTTACATGGTAATCAAATAACCCACAAAACTGTTGTTAGTCATTCTTATTGCACTACTGTGGCCTATTAGAGCTGTGTCACCAAACATTGGACAGTATTAGGATGTTATTTAGTCACTAAGAAAAAGTTCTTGCTGCTTATTTAATTGACAGCTTAAAGCATAAATTTTGTGTAGCTGACTGCTACATATAAAAGGCCAAACTTATATTTCATTTCAAACTATTGCCTTTAAATTTATTGGCTCTCACTGTTGTCCTTGGGGAACCACTTTGAATGCAAGGAACTACAGTTATAATAGTTAGAAAGAAATCAGTGGTTACAGGGGAGGTGATCAAACAGTAAGTAAAATCACCATTTAGGGCTGTTTTAACAGTATGCCTTCATGTGTGCTTGGAACTGCATCTCAACAAAGCACAAGCTAAGCTTTAAAAACACACAATTTCAAAGGTAACATGCAAAACAACTTGATTCCTTTGCCAGGCTCCACCCTGAGGGTAATGGCATGTATCAAAATATTGCTTGGCTAGGCTTTTATTTCTGGCAAAAATGATCTTCCACCAAATTATTTTGTTCTGCAGCATAGCAGCACTAATTTATAATCCGTGCTTCAGCTGGAAGAGGCTTTCTGCCTTTCCCTCTCCCATTTAACATTTATATTTACTTTATTCCCTCCCCTATTTTATTCTAGTTACTGTAGCAACTGCATTTTTGAAACAACTTTAAGCAAAATTGGATCCTAAACAAGACACTAGAAAAGGAACAGCTGAAGAAAAGTTTTTCTCTATGTCTGGTGACCACATGTTTAGGGTATAATAATACTGCACTGGGCTCATAGACTATGTTTTCTACCCAGAGATCTCTGGGTATGTTGCACAGACTGTAAGTGTCTGCTTAGGTTTCATAGGGGGAAGGGGGAAGTAGAAGTGGAAAAATTCACATCCAATGTATTCTTGAGCACCACAGAAAGAAACAAGGTCTCTCTATGCCATTTTCATATGCACCGGGCCAAAGTGTTTTTGTATGTTATCTTTGCAATTTTCCTTAAAATGTGTCAGTTACATACTTTAAATATGGCTTGGGGAGACTGTTCACCGTTTTGGCAGAAATGTGGTAATATGCTAGCAAGCTTAAGAGCTATGATATGGGTAATGTGTCCACCAGGAATTGGAATTAAAGCAGTAATTCAGTACATACAGACTACTGAACAGCTTAATTTGGCAATTAATTTTGGTTCTTGTCGGCCTTGCTAGATTAGAAGCAGGAATGGAGCAGCTGATGATTTGCCAGCATATAGCCTATCTCATGTGTCATTCATTTCTTGAGTGTACCTTTCCTCCCTAACAGCTTCATTGTCACACATGTTCACTCTTCGTTATCACATGCAATGCCATCGTCTATGACTTTTTATCAGGGCATTGTCATGAAAAACAGTTCACATCCTCGAGATCAAAGAAGTGATTATGTGTAAAGTGTATGTTACCTAATCCATAGCAGGAAGGAATCTAGGCTCATGTCGACACTTGCCTCTTCAAGGAAGCAATAGAAGCAATTTATGCTCCTGAGTAACATTTTCTTTCTTATCAGCATAGCACTTGCTGTTCCCCTTATTCATATAAGCATTTTTTCACTCCTGTTACACGGTTTATTTTGTTGTTGCTGTATTGCTTGAAGGAAACTAGCCCACACTTTACAACCAAACTAGTAAAATGCAATAGTAATTTGAGTTGTTTCAGTAGATTAATTATTCTTTCAGAAATCTATTTTATCTAATTAATTTCAACTCATAGATCTTATGGATTTGAAATTATTATAAAGCCATTCATTCAGGATTAGGATCAGATTCAAATTTTATCACAATGCATGTCTGTGATTTCTGTTCTAATTCCTCATAGAGGGAGGCAAACTGCTTGGACATCTTGCATTCTTGACTTAATTATATTTTCTTACCTTATATTATTTGCAACCTTTTTCAAATCTAACATAAACCATCTTCTTTATGTCCTTTTATTAACATTCTGCATAGAATGTACTCATCATTACTGCAGATAGTAAAGATTTATCTTCATATACTTGAGGTGTTGCACAGGAATATTTAGAATTATCTAGTTTAGAAATTCTGGAAAGCACCTTGCTCAGTTCTCATCTTCCATTGTTTTTGTCACTGGCAGTATATCTGCACTGAAAACTCTGTTTCTGTCCTTTGTCTTGGATGCTTCTGGGCACTAGCATGCTAAAGGCATTTGCTTATGAGGTGGTAAGAATAGGAGCACAAAGCCATTTTTACAGATGATCCGGTTTATTCTTCACACCTCCCTGTTGTTTTATTGATTTACTAAACAGAAATACTAATTCAAGTTTACATCCTGTATATTTGCTCTGGTTTCACCAGAATTTTCCACACTCCCCTGAGATTAAACAAAACCATTTTGTCTTTGTATCTACCAGACACAGTGACAGTCAAGTAACGATCAACTAATCAATTTTATTGCAAAACTAATTTTTACTTTAAAAAAACATCACCATATTTTGTTGACACAATTAAATGATTTCAGTGCTATGCCATATATCTACCATGCACCCTAGGGAGCAGGTAGAAGCTACTGCAGAAATCATGACACACATGATTCTGCATCAAATTAAATATTTTCCCCTTAATCCTAACACCAGCAGCTGTTAGGCACCATGGCTTACTGCATATGGCCTATATAATGAGACAGATTCAGGCAGTTCAAGTTCCTCTGCTGAATGCTGAATAAGGCCGTTCTCTCCAAGGACACTAAGACTTATTGCTGTTGAAACAGTTCTCCTCATGCAAATGAATGCATTTAGTATTCAGGTTTTACGAAAAGGAAAAACAGCACAGTGTTTTTTATTACCATAGAGGGAAAAAAAATGAAAAGGGGTGGTACAGGAAAAGCAAGAAACCTCCAAAGAATTTGGTTCAAAAATCCTTGCTTTCCGTTAAAACTGTCCAAAAAGGAGTCAAATTAATCCTTTGCAATAACTAAGGTGTTAGTAAGCCTAAAATTGGGGATAGCTATTCCTAACAGTTGATACAGTGTCTCAGAGAAAGTCATTTACCAAACTGTCAGCAGGAAGATACTACAGCTAATTGACTGCTGGTACTAAGAGCAGAAGTAACTGGTTTAAGCTCCATTTTATTTATCTCCCATTACTTAGGAGGCTGCAAAGTTAAGGGCATTCCTTGCACACCGCATGACAACACGAGGACAGCATTTCCATATTTGAACAATCAAATCCTGTTAAAAGGACTACAGGAAGACCGAATAAAACATTCCAGTAAAAGTAATCAGAAAATATGATCTATAACTGGGAGCAGAAAACAACAACAACAACAAAGCAGATCACTGATAGCAGCAATGTGAAGAATACTTCCTTCTGTAATGCACCCTGTTGGACTTCGTTACAAGTGAGTTAAGGCAAAAACAATAAACAATGAGTAAGGGGTAATGAGAAATTTCTACATGATTTGTCTAATGGTACTGAAGCGTGGCATTAGCATCCTCCTTAGGAAATAAGTAACAGGTGAAACAAGGAGAGGACCAGCCGAGGCCATATCTATGGTCTGGACGAGATCCAGGAGCCTAAAGAGCATGCGCCAACTGAGAAGGTGAAAAGTTCAACTCTGAGGAAGACGCCTTACTTCATCAGGACGACCACCTGGACGACCACTAGAGGGGCTCTACGCAAGCGCAGAAGAAGGAAGAAGATAATTAACATATGAAGCAGGGCTAGGCGGGGTTAGAAAATGAATATGTAGACAGGTTGTGAAACTTAATGCATATGTAATACTTTAGAGAATAAAAAGGAGGCGTGGGCTAACAACAGGTGAGCGTAACTTTGCGGAGATATCCCTTACGCTCCCAGCGCCGAAATAAACGCATACTTTACAACTTTGTGAGTTGTGAAGTGCTTCCTGTGAATCACAAGTATGGGAAATGAAAGTTTTTTGGACTGTTTTGGGGTTTTGCATATCAAAACAGTTTAATCTAAATGAATAGTACTATTATGTGGGTTTCTGAGCTGGGTTAAAATTGGTTGTGGCAGTATAACTGAAGTTGCTTGTGCTTGTGGGGCCAAATCCTTTCCCTCTTTTGTAGCCAAAGTAAACAAGTTGTTCAACAGAGGTAAAGGTTTAATTGAAAATATTTCTACGGGCCATAGAGTACCTGTAAAGCCAGAATACAGCTGCTGTGTTACATTCATGGCATCTCTTGCAGCTGTTGTGGCTTGTACCTCACATGCAAGATTTTTCCTTTCCATTGCTCTTTTACATATGGACAGGACTTCCAGATGACAGCTGTAAATCTATCAGGTCAGGGCACAGATCTCACTAATAAAGTGTCCACATGTAGAGTTTTCTGGTTTCAAAGATTCTACTGATCTATCTGGGTTCGCAGAAATTAATACCATAACAGAATGTACCTGGGATTGGTTATGGGAAATTTAAACATTCAGAATTGCTGAACTTCCAAACCGATTATACTTTTTATACTGATATGGCACTTTCTTGCCTTAAGTACAAAAATTTACATGCAAAGGATGTCACTTGCTCTGCATTAAACCTTAAATTTATCCAAAACTTTGCTGTCTAAAAAAATAAACATGAAATGGGTGTATCTGAGCTAAATATTACTATTATCAATTCAGTTCTGCAGTGTAGTTGTGTAAGCAGGAATTTAAAAATGTCACTGCCAGTTTATGGAACATATTGTGAGATGCACTTCTCAGGATGTCAGTATTCACACTGCTGTATGAAGTGGAACAGAACGAGTGGAGCTGTTTCTGAAGATATGTTTTATATGTATAACAACACCATAATGTTTCACACATTCAGTAAGATAAAATATGTATTTGTTTGTTAACTTTCAATTTTTTGACTCCAAAACTCAGTTGGGATGGACAATTAATGAATAAAAAACACTACTAGCTATGGAGTTCCAGTGACAAGATATTTGACCTCCTTTCCATGTATCAGGTAAGTCTGATCTGGTTTAAATGTTAAGACATTTAAACCAGGACAATTAACTGCTAGCCCTGGACTAACAAAAAGAAGTGGTTAGATGACATTGACCTTTCTACAGGCATTTTGATCCATTTTAGACCTTTACAAACTTCAGTATGAGAGCAGTAAATAAAAAGAGAAAGTGTTTAGGCATATATGACAGCATGTCCAAATTTAAAAGTACAAACAAAAATACAGAATACCTCCTGTCATACAACCCTCTATGTTTTTACCCAGGATACAATGAGACCTGCCAGTTTTGCAGACAGCTAAGTATCAGCATAGGTGTGGACAGGCAATATGTATTGAAACTGGTGTTTCAATATTTCCCTGTCTGTTCCAAACTGGTATTGGATTGTTCCTATAGAGAAGTTCCAATTTCTAGCAGAACTTCCAGCTTTCAGGATCTAGCTCTTAATTCTTTATTTTCCTTGGAAGAGAAAGACACAAAGTCAGTCTCCTCAATTACTTTCTCCTCCTTACTTTCTAAGATTAGTGGATATTTTTGGAGCTTAGATTTATTATTATTATTAATAATTATTTTTATAATAATATGTACTATGAGATCTTAACAAGTTAGAGAACCGAGCAATCACCAACAATATGAAGTTTAACAAGAGCAAGTGACAGATTCTGCACCTGGGAAGGGGCAACCCTGGATATACATACAGACGGCAAAATGAAAGTCTGAAGAGCAGCCCTGCAGAAAGGGATGCGGGGATTCTGGTCAACAGCAAGTTGAATATGAGTTAACAGTGCGTACTAGCAGCCAAAAGGGCCAACCATACCCTGGGGTGCATCAAGCATGGCATTGCTAGCCGGTCGAGGGAAGTGATTGTCCTGCTCTACTCTGCGCTGGTGCGGCCTCACCTCAAGTACTGTGTGCAGTTTTGGGCACCACAGTATAAGAATCACATAAAACTATTAGAGAGTGTCCAAAGGAGAGCTACAAAGATGGTGGAGGGTCTAGAGGGGAAGATATACGAGGAGTGGCTGAGGTCACTTGGTTTGTTCAGCCCAGAGAAGAGGAGACTGAGGGGAGGCCTCATTGGCGGCCTGCAGCTTCTTCATGAGGGGAGTGGAGGGGCAGGCGCTGATCTCTTCTTTCTGGTGACAGCATGAATGTTGGACAGTTTGGACAAATTTAACTTAAATGTTTTAAACTGTGAACTCTTTTTAAAATGCTTCTTCAAAGTATTCTTTAAAGCCAACTGGATTCTTACCTCTTACAGTGCTCTGAGTAAAGCTGAGTTTCTGCACCCATGACATACGATATTGTTACAATTATGACTGCAACAAGAAAGGGTTAATTTGTCTGGTATGTTTTCCATAATGATCTTCATCACAAGACCATATTAATCTTTTGCCATTTTCTGTTTTCATTACAGTCTTTGTCGTATAAGTAAGGCAGTAAAATGTTAATACCATATATTGTCTCTGAAAGAGAGTAGCATTCTCCATAGCTTTGACCTTTTCGTTGTTCTGTGTTTCAATTTGATCTGGAAGTTGATGATTAATGATAATTATAATAATTACAATGAGAGGCTTGAAATATAATTGTCAAATGAACTAGACATTGTATTAAATACTTTGTGCTACTGTAGTTCACAAGTTTTCTCCTTCATTTATTTGAATTTTCTCTTAATAATAGTAAATAAGTTAGTAAATAATAGCTATAGATAGCCTTAATCCAAAACCATAGATATGAACATATCTGATTTGGGGGAAGAAGATCAAATATGTTATATCTTAAGTCTATCATAGAAAACATTAGCTGGACTGCAGCAAAACAAAAAACAAAATGAAACAAAACCCACAAAACCTTGTGATATGTGAGCCATCCTTTATAAGTACCAAAAAACAAAAAACAAACAAACAAACAAAAAAGGAAAAAAAAATCAATTTTAAAATCAATAGCATGCTCTTTTGCCCAAACAGCTTTGCTTAACAAAGAGTGAGCATTCCATAAAACAAGGCTGGGTTTTGGATTCAGATCATTAGCTATGATTCCCATTATATTGTAGGTGCCACAGGGAGAGGGATATATACTTGTCTTTTCGGCTTTGCTTTAGTGGTTTTACATTTGGGAACCTAAACTTCATATCAAGTTGGCTGACCAGTTAACAGCAATGTTCATTCATCAGAGATGAAATGGCAGCTGCACTACACATGGACCCCGCCCCTACCTCTGCCCTACAGTTTAGAGTCACTTGTTAAAGTTGTCACTATAGTGATGCAGAGTCTCATTTTCTTTTCATAGAAAGTTGTACTGTTTTTGGCTGGGACACAGTAAATTTTCTTCATAGCAGGTCTTATGGTGCTACATTTTGGATGTGTGACCAAAACGGTGTTGATAACACCAATGTTTTAGCCAAGCAGTGCTTGCACAGCATCAAGGCCTTCTCTCTCTCCCATGGTGTCTCCCAGAGTGTAGGCTGGGGGTACACAAGAAGCTGGGAGGGGACACAGCTGGGATAGCTGACCCAAACTGACCAAAGGGATGTCCTATGCCATACGATGCTGTGTTCAGCAACGGAAAAAACATGGGGAAAGGAGGAAAGAAGGATGTTTGGAGATATGGTGTTTACCTTCCCAAGTAACCATTATGTGTGAAAGCCCTGCTTTCCTGGAAATAGCTGAACATCTGCCCCATGATGAAAAGCAGTGAATGAATTACCTGTTTTGCTTTGCTGGTGTGCACAGCTTTTGCTTTACCCATTAAATTGCCTTTATCTCAACCCACAAGTTTCCTCACTTTTGCTCTTTCAGTTCTCTCTCCCATCCCACTGAGGGGGAATGAGTGAGTGGCTGTGTGGGGCTTGGTTGCCTGCTGGGTTTAACTCACAACAAGAGTCAATGGATATACACCGGGTGAAGATTCCATACCTGGAATTATCTTAGTTTATTTTTATAGGTTAAATTCCACTCCACTTTCCACTGTGGATCAGATTCTTATAAAGAATAGGACATATAAGAATGCAGAAGGACATATAAGAGTGCAGAAATAGGATGCTTCTAATCCTTAGAGCGTGATGGAGCACTGGAACAGGCTGCCCAGGGTGGTTGTGGAGTCTCCTTCTCTGGAGATATTCAAGACCCATCTGGACGCCTACCTGTGCAACCTGCTCTAGGGAACCTGCTGTGGCAGGGGGGTTGGACCCGATGATCTCTGGAGGTCCCTTCCAACCCCTACAATTCTGTGAATTCTGTGTATTCTGTGAATTCTTAGCTGTTTGAAGGAACACCAGGTTTCAAGCACCACTATGTAAAACATTCTTCCACTTCTGTTATCAGACCTTTTTACTGTCTTACATTATAGATGGCTCTATTTCTGTAACTAAACATATTAGATTGGTTGGTTGGCTGCTGTGTATTAATTTAGCTCCCTAATGCAAACTTCATTTGATTTTGAAAGTATTTATTACTGCTGGAAAGAGAAAGGATAGCTTCACTCCCACATGTCACTTCTAGCCTTTGTACTGCTCATATTTTGTATTATTTTTAATAATTCATTCCTGGCTGGCTTGAGATTCAGTAATTATTTCCTAGGTTGTTATAATTAGTGCCAGAATCCCACCACCCACATACCTGTGGAATGAATCATGTATGTTGTATGTTTTAAATATTCAGTGAGCACCAGTAAATGCATCACTTTATTACCAACTTGTTTTTTTTTACCTTCCTGTTCATCCAAATCATAACAACATCAAGTGGAAGCAACAGCAAATTCAGTTAAGACAGATACTATTGAATCCAGTTCTAGGACAGCATTACTCGAAGTACAGAAAAGATATTTGTAAGAGATAACCATGACATGAAGTCATGTTAGGCAGATTATTTTATCAGATTATCAGATTAATTCATGAATTTATATTAATTATTGATTATTAATTCATTAATAATTATTAATCATTATCAGATTATTAATACATACAGGGAGTTTGCTTCTTTAGAACACTGAGGAGAGATTAAAAGACAAAAATCACAGAGATTGAAATAACTGAGTTGAATAACAAAGATGGGTAAACACCCATAAAATGTGCTTCAATAATCTGAAAGTCTGGGAAGAATGTTTATAAGGATCACTGGGTATTAGGGGAAGTGTTGGAATGACACTTTGAAATGAAATTTTCCTATGAGTAAGAAGAAGCACCTTCCAACAGAAGGTTGGAAACCAAATCAAACCAAAACTTTTCATTTTGTTGATTTTAGTCTTAAGATAAACTGAGGAAAATAATGTCTGCAACTTAATGGATGACCAACAGTCCATTTCCTTTTCCTGGTAAAGCTACAATCAACACATTAATTAGTTCCAAAGAAAGGGGAAGCAGCTCATGTAATTGTTGACTACCTGTTTACATTGCATAGGGACTTGATTTGCTAAGATTTTTTGTTGTTGTTTATTTTGCAAGTATTTGGACAGTATTGTTTACGGGCCATTCTTCAACTCTTATTTGTGTCAAATACTTAGGATTTTAATTTAAATTCTTTTAAATTTGTCATTGTTAAGTTCCTAACTCCTTACATTCCTAGAGTCAAACTTGACATGAGAACTAAACTTCCAAACACTGATTCTTTTTTTTTTTGACTGTTGGAAAGATGGAAGAGCCAACATTATCATTGAATATCCTGCAATGCTTATATATAGAGAGCAGGTGCTTTTAATCAAAAAACTAAATAAATTTCATATGTAACCACGTAGTGGCAACCCTATTTTCCAGTTCCTGGATCTTTTTGTGGTCTTCACAGAAGTAATTTCACTTCATTACTAAGCTAAACTTTGCTTTTATCCAAGTTTGTTTTATTTTGAAATAATTACAGAGCTGCTACTATTAGTTAATCCTTTACTGTCTTTCTTCTCCCTCCCAGACAATTCCATTAAGATATAATCAACCTTGTAAGCTCTGTAATGTACCACAGTTGTTATGCCCTGTGCTTTACAGAGAAATTCACCTGAACTATGTAAGTTGGCACACTGATCCATAAGCATTTGAGATACTGTCATATTCCAGTCAATTAAATTATCGTATCAGTTTTTCACGATACCGGTTCATCTCTCTGATTTTATTCCCCATTGTTAAGCTGAAGAATGGAAATATAGCAGCTTACTGTCTTCGTGCTGTTTGGTGGAGCTTTCATTTACTGGCAGCAACACAACCTGAGTTTGTTCAGCATTTGCCTTCACAGCACATGTTATGTTGCTGCTTTTGGGGCCTAAACATCACAAAGCAGCAGAAGGGCCCACTTGAACTATTCTTTTTCCTAGTGACCTATAATTTAGTGTTTTGTAACATCCAATCTTCAGTATTACACCAGTTAATAAGTTTATTGTTGGCCCTGCTTTGAGCAGGATGTTGAACCTGATGATATCCTGAGGTCCATTCCAATCTGTAGGATCATACGACTAGGAATGGTGCAAAACAGTTGTGAAATCAGAATGAGAAAGGTCTTATATTTGCAAGCTGCAAATATTTGAACTACTGAAGCAAGTCAGACATAGTTCCAACATTGCTTACATTTTAATTATTTCTAACTAATACATGCTGTGATACTCCTTGAATAATTCATGCTTGCTAAAAAGAAAAGGCAGGCACATTAATGTCAATCTGTTTGTGTGTTTCACTGCTGTTCAGAAAACAAACATGTAATTCCTGATCCTATTTCCTATCCTGATTTCTCCTTTGATTGCAGAAGAGAATTTTCATTGATGTTGCTGAAAAAGACATCAGAATCAAACTCTTATTTGCAGAAAACTGTGACAAATGAGAAGAGAAATATGAATCCTTAGCCTTGAAAACTGAAAACTTTTTTTTTTTTTTTATTAAAGTGAAACTTTCATAGAAGCCATCAGATGCCCTTTTATGTTTGTCACAAGATAACCATGAATTTTGAACAAGAACATCAACGCGGGTAATTTCTGAAGATATCATGGCCAAATCACCCCAAGTGCAGTAAAAATTGTTATTAACAAGGAATGAAACAGCATCACTGGCTTTCAAGAGCATAATTTTTGCAAGACTGAGTGGACAGGAACATACCTAAGGACTAATAACTGGGCCAGATAAGTGCTAGCTAACCTCTCTTGCTGTCCCTCCCAAAACAAACCACAAAACTGTAATCAATATAAACTGAAGATGTCAGCTTAAAGGAGGAGTTTAGGGAGGTTTAATCCCATCTATTATTGTGGAAAAGACAGATTTGTTTCTCACTGCCTCTCCCCAAATACTTGTTTCAAATGTTGTGTTCTGGCTCACATACACAATAACATCCAGAGGGAAGACACCATTTCTTCTCTTCCCATAGGCACATCAGGTAGAAAAGTACAGAAATAAATTAAGTAATGCCTCCACAACACCAATTCCCCTTTTCAGGAGCTCCCAAAGATTCAGCAAATGCCCATCATGGGATGGGAGGATAAAAAAAAAAAAAAAAATCTATGTAGCAGCCTTCTAGAGAGCTTCAAGTTTCCAAAATTGTTCCAGGGGATGATTATCCTCTCAGATAATTTCTTCTCATTAGATACAACCCCTCATCAAACCCTGCCTGTAGTGAAGACTATTTTTCAAACTTCAGGGTAGGGACAATTTTTCTCCTTCCCTCCCTCAGGGAATTTACTGCTCATGAAAGTGCTGGCTCAACAGTCCTGAGGTTGAAGTTGTTATCCACAACATTAATGAATAATTCAACATAGCCTCTAAAACTGTTTCTGTGAAATGAATGGGGTTGTTTGGGTCATACCAGAACTGCTAAGCAAATTATAATTTTTATAGCCAAAGTCCTTTCTATAATGAATACTACTAGATAGTAGAATAGAAGGATTTTTTTTTTTTTTACGCTTATATATCTGAACAATTTTGCCTTGGTATGATTTAGAAAATATATTGTGAGACAGATGCTGCACTTATGACCATTTTTCAAAGGTAGATTATATTAACAGTATTGAGATAAGAAGCGGTGGAGGTTTTGTATGGTTTCCAGCTAGAGTGGAGACAACACAAATGTCTTCTGCTATATTGCAAACAGGTAATGCAGACAATTGCCACTCAAACAAAAAGTTCTCACAGTTGCTGTGCTGTAATGTGGAAAATACATACATATTTCTAGACCACAAGTAGTTCCTTCCGGACTTTTTGTAAGTTTAAGTGACTCAGGAGAAGCTACCACAGCTTTTTTTATGGCAAGATTGCACAAAAACATATATATTCCTGAGAGATTTAAAAAAAAAAAAAAAAAAAAAAAAAAAAATANAAAAAAAAAAAGATTCTTTAATAGGAAGAAGCGTCACCATTTGTAAATTTAGTGATGTAGAAAACATTGCATGTTTGTCTGATATGGCAATAATTATGATTTAAAAAAAATATTTCTTGTTTTTCAAACTTTCAAAAACCAAAATTCAAATCCCACCTTAAGCAAAATTTGCCTATATTAAATATCCTCTTTGCCCTCAACACAAATCAGAGTGTCACTTAATCTCTACAGTTATGCGATTTCTCCCAATCAGTTTTGATAAAATTAGAACATTCTCATGAATGAGAAATAGGAATGGTACCTTTATGGAATAAATATATGCCTGACATAGATAAGAGTATCTTCATTTAGAAGGAAAGAGAAATTTAGATTAAACTTAGAATGACAAAACCGACTAATATTCTATTCATATCTTCTATAGGGAATTCCACATTGAGTTTAAAGTTTCACAGACAACATAACCCTGAAGGCTAATGAATAAAGTGGTGGGAGATAAAATTCTCTGGTTTTAAAGGAAGAAAATTTTTTTTTTGCTTGAAAGATGGAGATTGGGGGAAAAAAAGAAACAATTGAGAATTAATATCATGCCAAAATAAGGGCTTAAAGAATTTCATTTGTTTTACACAATTCCCTAGAAAATATGTTAAGACATATTCTGTCTCCTCCTCTTCCTTCAAGAAGAAAAGGAAGGGAAACCCACGCAACACTCCCCCTGTTTAGCTCCAAAAGACATTCTCTATCCAGCGGTCTTCAAGAGTCATAGATAACTTTGGCACAGCTTTAGTTGTTGGTAATCAGTTCAAACACAGATTGGGGTGACTATGAACCCCTCCTTAGTTTTGTATTTTTTAAACAGCAAGTGGCTTTTGAAATTAATTGATGATATTCATACCTAGTTGGTAGATGACAACACCTTAGAGCTCCCAATATTATTTAGTATTTTAAGATGTTTATGATTATTTTATTATGATTATGTTTATGATTATTTTAAGATGAAAGATGTTATCTGAAAAAACTGCATCTTCCAACTTCAGAAGTGTGAGATAAACACACTTGGGATTTCAAAGTGTGTTCAATATTGCTGTAAAGCTCTAACATTAGGATTCACATCCCCTGACTTAGCGAACCAAAGAACAGGTAGGTGGCTGAAATCTATTAGCTGCACTTTAGCCATAGCACAGCTCTGCCCAGGTAAACCTCTTCATCCTTAAAGGGCAGTTCTTTAGCCAGCTAGTGCCTCAGCTCTAATGACAACTTATCTTTTCCCCTGGCATCGCTGAGGGGACTGAATAATACTTTGAATCAGCACAAATATCTTTTTTCCTTGCTTTGCCACAGAGCCTCCCTTGTTCATTATAGCTGTTACACTCCCTTTTAACAACACCTTGAATGAACAACTGCTCTCCCTCCTTTCACTTTCTTCCTCGATATCAAGGATTACCTACGAAACAGTAGTGCAGAGGAAGCACAGGCTAGCCATGTCAAGCTGCAGTATAAGTTAAGGCTTCTGGACTATCTAATAAAAAGTGTGGCTTGTGGCAAGACATTATATTTCTGCTGAATACTCTCTCCATTTGAAGCCCAGGATCAAAGAAAATAATAAGCTCAGTTCTTTCCAGAGTAGCAGAACTGTTAAAATGTCAACTGACAAACATCACACTGTTGTTTTCATGGACATGAAACAATATCTGCATTGGCAGAAGTTCTCTGGGACTAAAGGGCTGCAAAGGCCAGGGTCAGTAAGCTTCAATGGGTAAGGTGTGTCCATGCAACTCCTCGGAAAGCAGGCACATCACAGACCCTATCTCACTTCTCTAGTAGTAATTAGTAAGCCTCAAAGAGGAGAAAATAGACACTTAGGACTCAAGCAGAGATATTCTCTGACTGCATCCCAGGACAGACCCTGCCTTTTTTTGTCCATAGCAGAAGCATGTTCATGTCCTTTTTAGCAACTTGCTACATAGCTGTATCATAGCTATAGAAAACAGTTTGGATTACTCTGCCTTTAGGACTGTTCATGGAGCTGAAAAATGCAATCACTGAGAAACTCTGCAACATGAACAACAGGCTAGAAGACTACTTGAGCTATTATTGACAGATTTCTGTACACCTTCCTATCTTGCACCTTAAGTAAATCTCAGTCCTGGTACGTGAGCCTACCTTACCAATGGAAAGTCACAGATCCAGGCTTTTTGCTAAATTTCCTTCCTAGTAAGAAAAGTGGGGTGGGGAGAGAATCTTTCTGAAGGTGAAGAATTTCTTTTATTCAGGATCACAAAATGCAGAAGGTAGTTGTTAAGGCCCAAGGTACTTTACTCCCCCAGGGGTCTGGGCTGAGGGACAACTTAGAGTAGGTATGTGGCCTTGAAAAGAGCTCTTTATGAAAGATCTACTCACTAGCCCCAGTGGAAACTTCTCACAAATGGCTCAGTGCCCCTCACTCTCCCCCAAAACACATGCCTACACACATTTTTTACTTGCATAGCTGTGCCTCCTAATCAAAACAAGTGTTGACCCAAACAGTCAGTGGCTTCAGGGAATAACAAGATATACAGGCTGCTCTTATTTGGGTTAGCTGTTGAAGGATGCTAGAAAATTAATAAATAATAAAGTGCAACAAAACGTGTTCCACTAGCCATCCCTGTAGCAAACCACTTTGTACTGATGCCATGAGATTGTCCTTTGTCATCTGTTTACGACGCCTATCGCCAAGAACAATTCTGTCAGCTGCCTGTTCTAAGAGTGGTAACTGCCAGCCTTGACTGTAATTATGGGTTTTCCAGACAGCTGGGGTGGGATTTACGTGTTGGCATGATTAAACTAACTGAAACATAGCATAGATAGAGAATAAACTGGCATAATTATATCCTGCACGTGAGCATCTTAACCACATCAAAATATGTGTGGCTACTGAATTTGGTGCATGATAGATTCTCATGTTGAGTGGGGTTTGTAAGATGAATCAGAGATCAAAACTATGCCTAAATTCTTCCTGGACATTTACATAAGCCTTTTTGATTCAATTATAACCTAAAATGGGCAGCTTACTAAAGAATCCAATCTACTAACACCTGAGCACTTCCTGAAGGTCATTACAGACTAATTATTCACACCTAGCAAGGGTGATTGCCATACCAGCCAGCTTCAAACTAATACCCTGGACCCACTGAGCTTAGTATCAAAGCTATTAAAAAATAAATAAAAAAAAATTATTTCAGTGTCACCTGGATCCCAAATCCAAATCTGTATAGAAGGAAACAGCCACAGAGCAAATAAGAGCCTTATACTTCTAAAGTTAATTGAGCCAAAATTTCAATACAATTTCATTAAAATAAAAAAATTCTATTTAAGATTATATATATCTAATATATATATATATAACACATAATGACCATCATCCTGTCCTCATACACCCTGTTTATCTCTTTAAAGGCTAACAAATGTGGCAAAAAAATTGACTGATTGGGTTATATCTCTACTACCAGAAGGATGAAGATCTAGGGAAATGAAGCCAAATATCTATAATATGCTTTCTGTACATATATCTATATCCCCCCCCAAACTAAAACTTAAGTAGTATATATAGATGCATGGTGGACATCTCTCGCTTTAAGACGATGACATTTAGATAAGTATGGTCTAGATAGGACAGGCCAGTAAGGTCTATATAGTAAAGAAAAGCAAGTGAAAATACTGCACAGAAATGAGTGAACTTGAAAACAGAAGTATGCAAAAGTTTATCACATAGCTGATTCTTGTATCATTATAATGTGAGATGATCAAGATGATCAGAGGGCTGGAACACCTCTCCTATGAGGAAAGGTGGAGGGAACTGGGCTTGTTTAGCTTGGAGAAGAGAAGGCTCCGGGGAGACCTCATTGCGGCCTTCCAGTACCTGAAGGGAGTGTATAAACAGGAGGGGGAACGCCTGTTCACACACGTTGATAGTGATAGGACAAGGGGGAATGGTTTCAAACTAAGACAGGGGAGATTTAGGTTGGATATTAGGAGGAATTTTTTCACTCAGAGGGTGGTGAGGCACTGGAACAGGTTGCCCAGAGAGGTTGTGGATGCCCCATCCCTGGAGGCATTCAAGGCCAGGCTGGGTGTGGCACTGGGCAGCCTGCTCTAGTAGTTGGCAACCCTGCCCAGAGCAGGGGGGTTGAAACTAGATGATCTTTAAGGTCCTTTTCAACCCATGCCATTCTATGATTCTATGATAATGTATAATTTGACATTTTTTTCAATTTAGTATCTACTTGACATATCTACTATGTCCTTCCTTATTAAATTCTGGTCTACTTGGAAAAATACCTGCCTCTTTGACCTATACTGACATTTCAAATGCTGAAGAATAATTATTCAAATAAAAGTCTCATAGTGACTATCTAACACCTTCCCACGCTGAAAGTGTTCTTGTACAAAGAATGCTTCATTCTTTTGGTAGTCTCTCTCCACCCCCAACTCACCTTGATATGCCTGGGCATGAAAATGATTCTGTAAGTGTATCAAATTATTTGAATATTAGTAGATAGAAGTTGCATCAAACTCAATTATGTTTTTACTAATAGATCATTTTTTATGGTCAAAGGGGTGAATATTCAAAGTCTTTAAAAATAAAAAGAAAAGATGGAGAAAAAAAAAAGAGTACTCTTTGCACCTGATTCTTTAATTGCAGATGTGTATAACATACAAGACATCTATTAAATCTGAACTGAATTACACTTACTATTTAGAATTCCAGCAAGTAATAATTCAATATCAAGAGAAAGGTTTTACTTTGTTCTATTTCAAGACTTTATGTAAACTAATGGAGAAGCTAGAGGAGAAAGGTCATAGGATAACAACATTTTCCTCTGAGAAAATAAAATTGATTATGCTAGGTCTTATTTCACAATATAAAACAACACAATCTGTATTTTGAGATTGATAGTTATTATTCATTTGTACTATTATGTTTCTTATTCACTGAAACAATTCAGCACTTTCCCCTCCTTCCTTTCAGGCCCTTGAGATCATTTTTGAGGAGTCGGTACCATACCATACTGATTCTATAGGCAACTTCCTGGGTCAAAGTTCTTCAAATTAAAGTCTTCCAATATGTAAACCTAATTACTCCTTAAAAAGAAACAAACAAAATTATATATTTATATATTGTTCTCACAATAGAAAAGTGAGAAAAAATAAATCCATGTGCACTTTAAATGTACAAATATCCTAACGGATATTTAGATGGGTTTATAAAAAATATCTTTAAGATCATTTTTGTTGCTTTGGATATGTTTTTTTTTTAACTGCTGTAATTGACAAAATTGCAAAACTATGAAGCTAGTGCATAGGTGCTTGTTGGTCCCTCTTATTGGATTAATTATCCCTCTGGATTTGAGCAAAAGATGAGGGAACTTAATAGACAGGCATTTGTAATCATTAACTAAATATTAATTCCAAACTTATATCATAAAAGCAGCACAGGAATAATTGATTTTTTATTTACTTCAGGTATTCCTTGATTTGGGAGTAGACTGGATACACATCTGTATTTGTATCCAAGCTAACCAAGAGAAGAATGCCTGCATGTCTGCCTCTGTACACTAGAATAATAGCATCAGTATGCCTGTGGAGAGATCATCAAAAGAGGCAAATGAAAGTGATTTACTGTTATATGTATTATGTGAAACTTTTTAAAAATTATGTTGGATATTCAAGTACTACACAGAGAATAATGATATGGTGTATTTTTAATTTATTTATTAAGCAAAAATCTTCCCAGTTTGCTCTTTTAAGCCTGGTGAACACAAGGCTAAAAGTGACTAATTGCAGCCTTTCAATCTCTAAAGAAGGTGGTCACTGAGAAGATGGTACCAGATTTTTCTCTTCTTCTCAGATTTTCTCTACAGGGAAAGGAGAGGTAATGGCAGCATGAGATCTTGCAGTACAACTTGTATCCAAGTTGGGGGTTGGAACCAGATGATCTTTAAGCTTCCTTCCAACTCAAGCCATTCTATGATTCTATGAAATTGATTGGACCTACAGAAAACTATTCATAAAAAATGTGGATAAGTGTTGGCAGAGGTTTTCCAGATGTGTTTTGGTGCCTTTGTGTTCAAAGATTCTCAAAACTGTTGAAGGAAGCAACCTTCCAAACTGACCAAACTTTGAAGTTAACCCTGCTTTGAGCCTGAGATTAGACGAAATGACTGCCAAGGGTCCCTTCTAAACCAGGTTTCTCTATGATTGTCCGATAGGCTTGAAAATCACTTGAATCTATAGCAGTTGTCAACTAAGGCTCTGGATCATTAAAAAGAATTTATATTGTTCTGGATCTGAGCTGACTACTATAACAGTAAAGTATATTTACACAGTGATGAAGTTGAGCTAAAATGCAATATCAGGTGAGACTGTAGTACCTCTGGATCCACAGCACTACTAATCCGACCACTAATAAACTGACCATAGACAGAGATATTGATCACCTCTTCAAAAAAGATTCATCTTTTCTAGAGCAGTAATGTTCTGCAGTTCTCAGCAATGATAGGTTTATTGGGGGTCATAAACTCTTGCAATTGCTATTGCTAACACTATTGATGCTTTCTTGTTGATTGAGATTGACTGGAACATCAAGAATCTTTACATTTTTAGAGGTGTTTATATTTGCTTTTAACCAACATTTATGATGGCTAAAATATATTTCAATGTCTTTCTGCAGCTGGAAACAATCTACTAAACCACAAGAAAATGACAAATTATTGCTCCTGTGTGGCTGGGGATTAGAATTAGATGTCTAGGTGCTCCTGCCAGAAGACATCTGAGGAAACACTGGGTGAAAATAGGATTTTTATGTGATGGAAGCTGTGGGAGTGAAGAAGTCACCATATGAATGAGCATGAAATGATGTATAGTAAAGCACATACAAATAATGTTGCTGATCTGGTTGATAATTTATCCCTGGTATCACCTAGATTTTTAAAAACATCTGCAAGGATTTGGAGGTTTGATGTTAAGTTTCTTTAAGTTTGTGGTCTAAAGATTGCTTTTAAAGATGCATCTTCAATTGAAATATAAGTTGAGTTTTTAAGTATACAGACTATGACAGAAGTATGAAATTTTATTTAAATAAGCCCTTCCAAATGGACTGGATGAATATTGCGTTATAGCTACACAACCTCAATTGCAAGTTGTGTCACTGAGGACAAATGGAGCTTAAGTCTCATGGAAAGTAATATCTTGTATTAAGTAAATAATACATATAAACACTCTTCCATTCTCCAGAAAAAGACAATTTCAATTTTTGAACATTATTTTTGCAATGTAAATAGAAATCAGAAGATCTTGAAATTTCTTTATAAAATTCTTCTCACTGGAGTTCCTCCTTCCTTTGATATCTGTGTTTCTGCTGGTCTTTTTTAGAAGAGGGGTTAGTGAACTTTTTCTGTACATGTTTTAATATAGTATAGCATAAGCCCAGTTAACTAAGTATCAGTCACTGGGAAGGGCTTGTAACTAAAGTAACTTCAATTATTATTATTTTTAATATATTTGGATGATCTGGTTCTGTTAAAATTCCACTGAGTTTACAGGATATTGAAGCAGTTTGTCATATATTATCAGACAAAAGTCAACATTTAAGTCACATACTCCATGAGATCATTGCACCTCCCAAAACATGCTGAAGACTTTCATGAGACAGATTAAAAAAAAAAGTCTTTGTAATCTGAAGAAGAAATTTCCCCAGAGTTTCAACTTTTAGTTGTTATAACTAAAACTTAGCTCTATGGGGACTAGATCTGAATGCTAACATTTAATAGTTTCATCACATTAAGTACTTGTCCATATGGCAACATTTTTGCTTTAAGACCATGAGCTGATTGTGTGCTTTTTAGACCACAATAAATTACACTTACACTAAAAAAGGGAATTTGACAAATAGTGTTTAAATACATCTAAACACTTTTGAGGTAAATATGCATAAATAGAATAATATTTTCTATGAGGAGATGATTCACTTAGAATTCAACAGGTAAGCCATTATTTTACACTTTCTGAATTATTCATTTAAAAAGTCAACTTTTCATTACGAAAAGGAGTATTGAATGCATAACCACCTCAAGAACTGTTTTAGCAAGCAGTGGAGACCATGATTAACAAGGAAGAGAGAAAGTATAACAAGATAAACTGAGATCTCCCTAAGCTGAGTCAGATCTCACAAAGCTTTTGTGCCCTGTGAGGACAATTACATGAGGTATATGGGAAAGGCAGATGGCTAGAAATAGAAGTGATCACATCTGGGATTGAAGCAAGACTCCAAGGTTTGAATAGCCACTATCCTAAAGTATTGACAAAATTGGAAGGTAAATTTGCAGGATTAAAACCAAGTATTTTAAGAATTTCAAATACATATAAAAGTCTCAAAGTAACAGTGATGGTGAGTTGGAACAGTAACAAATGTAATATCTACGTTGGTGGGCAGGAGTGAGGATGATCTGAGTGACTACAAACCAATTATCTGATCTCAATAACATGCAAAGATTTAGAATATATTTTAAAAGGCAATAACTTGAGGTACAGAGTAAGTCAGAAAGCTGTAGACAACACAGCATGAGTTCTCTAAACAGTTAATTGGAATGAGGTTTTGGATTTAATTAAATTAGGTCAGAATTAGCTGTTCTTAAACAGAATCTTCCAGCTCTGGTTAGCTTTTACATAAGAGGTTTCACTGTGATAGCTGAGCCCTGTAGAAATGTCTACAACTAGAATGATTTGCAGACAGGTTGGGTGCAATATCAGTGCAGCATGAACACTTCTCACAATTCATTTTTGTACTGAAATAAGTTTTGTAACAGATGAGTGCCCCGGAGACAGCTGAGAATCATAGCAAATAATCTTTTGCCATTTCAATGGCTAAAAATCCCCTCAACCATATTTGATACATTAGTGCACTGATATTTTGTACTCTTTGGCTGTAATGCACACTTTTAGTCTCGTCAGCATCTATGCCTGATGTGCCAAGATTTTGTATGTTTGCCATAGTAAATGTATGTAGCTTTTTTTGTTGGTGGCGGTGAGTTGAAAAATCACTCAGATGGCAATGGAAGAGTAGAACCATGGTCTGTACCATGGTCTAATCCTATGCATGACCTCAGCAGAGAACAGAAAAGTAAGCTCATATTTTGAAAAAGCAAGTATTAAAATAACCACAAACTTAAGCAACTTTCTGCATATTTTGAAGTCTAGCTAGATAAAGTGAGATATGCAGCACACTAAGAATGAACTTACTAAAATGAGAAGGTACAAAATATATATTAGGTAAGATGTATTTTTCCTTCTCCCCTTATGAGGAGAACAAAGCCTTGAAAAGGAGATCATTTTGCCCACAGAAAAATACACTTACAAGGATGTGTATACCATGTTTATATATTGTACTGTAAGGATAACGCAGAATAACCATGTACACACAATGCCACTTCAATATCTACAGGAAACTTAAGATACATATACACAAAATCTTGGTAGATATATAAATCGGATATCTGTTTTCAAAAGTGAGTCATATCACATATCAGCTATACATGTCTGCAAAGTATTTTTCATTCAAAAAATATTCATATATAAATGCCCCAAAATGACAGACTCTGCAATGCTTTTGTTAACTATATGAACTAGATAGATAAACGTGAATAAAGAAAGCAATGTAAAGTTGAAAAGAGAAATCAAATTTAACGGCAAACTTGCTATCTGGAAGGAATGCAAATACGACTTTGTGGAAACCATGTATAAAATAATCCATTAAACAATAAAACAGAAGGTGGAGTGCAGGATTTTTATTAATCCCTGGCTAGCTAGTGAAAATAAACTTGCTAATGAATGCAAACAAAAAAACCATTTTTTTTTGAGTTAAAAACAAGACAAATAATAAGAAAGGTTGTTTGCCATTATCATGTGGCTAAAGACAACTAGAGTATACTCACAATACAGGCTTAGAATATCGGATGGGACAAACTCCAAAGTGCTTGTAGAAACAGACTTCTGTCATGAGCTTGTTCAGTCCTATAGAAGCTGTAGGAAAAGACATAGAAAAGACAATGGTCATAACCTCTCTGCCTTTTCCCACATTCGACTGCATCTAATCTGAGCCATGGACAGCTGATTGACACAACCATAGATTATTTTATTTTTTTAAAACAAATTTTGGGGTGAAAAAAAAAAAAAAAAGGGGAAAAACAACCAGCCTGTTTTCAGGCTGCTCTCCAAAAATCGGTGTTAAGTAAGCTGTAGAAATACAGCTTACTGAGCTGAGTAATGGAAACCAGGGTAGAAAGAATAGTGCATTTTTGCTGATGGAAAGGACTTAAAGTCCATCTAACTTGCTGGAAATTAAGGCTTTTGATAAACTAAATAAGAGAAATGCTAGCTTACCAGAATATCAGGAGTATCCTTAAATTTTGGGAAGGAAAAATAAAAGCTATTTTGCTTGCAGAATGAATAGACAACTGTTTAGAGACATATCTAAAGCAGCTAGAGTGGACACTGGGAAGAGGTAGTGCAAGTAGTATTATAAATGAATACATTACAAAATAAATGGTGCAGAATGGCAATAGCAACCCAAAGAAGAGAAAGTGGTTGAGAATTAAATCCATGAAAAACTGGAAAGACAGTGGAAAGACTAAAGAAGCAAGAAAAAAATTATATGAAATAGCTGGAAACTGAGGCTGATACAAAACTTCTTCAGAATCCAGTAGCTGAACAGGCCCAGTAGTCCAACCTAGAAATTCATGCTTAATATTGAAAAATATGTAAGATGTCTGAGTAACATATCCTTGTCTATACTGTCATAAGAAAGATATTTTTAAAGACTTGCTGAGAAGCCCCTGGGGTCCAGCCAGCTCTCTGCATTTGTTATGCCTGCCAAGCTGATCAGGCGTTTCCCCTCTGCAGACATACATGCTTCCCAAGCTAGCCTGAGTAGATCAGCAAAGGAACACACTGTGTTACTGTGGAGTCGTTATGATGATTTAGACTACTGAAGTCCAGGAAAGAACTTGTTGCTATTTCAGTAGTGTATTCAGTAGTAGCTTTAGCACCAAGTAAGACTACATTTGAACTATGGAGTAATACATTTAAGACATAGGCCAGATGCATTAGATGTTAGACATGAAGGCAGATATCCAAGTCACAGTCACATTCAGCTTCATAGTTAATGAAGAACAGTGGACATGTATCACCTTCTAGAGGTGTTTATTCCTTTTTATTAACTAAGAGGAGAGCCTAACACAAGTTCATATCTAGTTACCCAAGGTGCAGCTGAGTTCAATGGATAGATTTGCAAAAGCAGGGTGAAGATTAGACACAGAAGGAACAGTACAGCAAATTATTAATTTTACGCTACACTGTAAAAGATCTTGAATGTTCCAGTGCCTAATCTAACTTGGAAAGCTGACTAATTACTTGCCAACTTCTCCATACTAAAAGTAGTACTGCACTTAATCTGCACATTTTTTATTCCTATTGTTAGAAATGGCTACTGAAATCCCCTGAAACAACATTTGCCCTCCACTCTTCCTGTTTGCCTACCTCTTTTTCCATATAAATAGGCACTGGAATATCATAGGTTGATTGGAAGGGTTACATTAAAGAAGCAGCAATATTTTTAACATGTATACTTTTTTTGCTTCCTAGGAACTTTGTATAAAATCAACATATAAATGAAAAAAAAATGTTGCAAGGATTAATTGTAAAGGGTTTACAATTATCACTTCACACTCAGAGAGTTCTGTCACACATATGATACTTCCTATATTGGCAGAAACATAACAATTGAATGGTTGAAACATAGATATTTAGCTGATATTTACTTCAGTCACTGTATTTTCTTTTTCAGCAAACCCATACCAAGACTCAGATTGCTTTGCACAACAAAGGCCAAAGAAAACACTCAAGCCTCCATAAATGAAGACCACAAATTTTGCTACTATGGAAATCAAAGACTGCATAAGATTATATGAAGATTAAAAGAAAAAAAAAACATACTACAAAAAAAAACCCAAAACCTTTATTTTTAAGTGTTCAGCAGATTAGCTATAATGCATTATTAGATATTATACATACAAATATTTTAGATGGCAATGTATTAAAATATTTTCATGTTCCTTTCTTTTATACAAAATATTTATCACACTAAGCACATGCTTACACTAAAGTAGGAAAATTACAGGTAAAAAAATGTACTCTGAAACATTTTCATACATATTAAAGGATAAATTCTCTCTTGAGCTAGCTTATATGCAGGGTGAACACCCTTTGGCAGATAGGTAGTTCTGACAGGTGAGTCAAGGGTACTCATTACTGGCAGTGCACAATTAGAGTAAACACACACAAGGTATGAACAAGAATCTGGCCTCCAGAATATTTCTTTCACTCAACTAGATCCCATAATATCTGAAAATGAGAAAATATGCCTTAGCCTTGTTAATATATTTCTGATAGGTAGGACAGTATCACCTTCTTGACTAATATAGCTTCAAAACAACCTGCCAGGAAGGCCATTAGTAACATTGATTACAGCGAGTGCAGAAAAGCCTCTATGTCTCTTCTGAACCTATTTTTCTTTAAAATCCATTCATGTCTCCTCTGATCTTTTGTGCTAAAGATGAGAAAATAACCTGAGGAGGTATTATCTTTCCTATTATCATTTCTACAGTGCTATTGTGGTCTGTTCAATTTTCTTCCTTTTCCCATGGAAAAACAAATGTTTTTGACCTATCTTAAAATGCCTTTTTTTTTTCCTCCTGAAAAGTGCTGCATGAGACCAAGATATTACTATTAATTTTTATATGTATTTGACTCATCTTATCTTTGTCTTCAGGTGGCAATGAAAATCAGAGCCCTGGAAGTTTTCATTTCAATGCAACTCATCCAAAATCATCAGATACTTTTTATTTGCTTTTCACTGCAATTTATCGGCAGTTTTGTCAAAGTCCTACTATTTTGCGACTATTGTCTTCTGGAACAGAAGATGTGTTTGGGATAGAAGGGGTGGGGAGAAGTTCCTTGTCTCTTAAATGTGGCAGTAGCAAACAAAGCATGCTGGATACTGAAGGCTTTTTTTTTTTTTTTTTAAAAAGTCTATTGGTGTCACCTCTTTCCTCAGCTACATTTGAATTAAAATGATAGTACAAACCCAAACCATCTTTTATGCTCAGTTAAGGGGTGGTTCCTATGCTTTAAGAGGCTAAACACTGTTCTGTCCCAGAAAGAAAACACTGGTTGGCAGGAAACATCTTGTCTGTTAGGATTTGGCTGGCGCACTTTGTTCTCTAGTGGCTAGTCACAGAACTGTAGGGTTAAGCAATGAGATTGCTTTGCCCTTGACCCCCTTCATCACACTATCTCCTGAGCTGTACCTCTTAGCTCAGAATTGTCATCAGCCCATGTACTGTTATTGACAAACACTTTAATCATTTAGAGTTGTTTTCTTTCGTGCAGTGTATTAAACACCCACAGTCTTCTATATTGTGCTGACAAGCATTGAAATGAGCTGCATTTATTCAAGGAACATTAGCAGGCTTTAGCAGAAACTGATGTAACTGCAGATCAAGCAGGGCTTTAACCACCATTCCCAGCTCCTATTAGCCCTACCAAGACCGCAATGTACTTCTATAACATGACATCCCTGGATGGCTGACAAGCCCTCTAAGCAAAATCAGTATATTTACCCATGATTTTTATGCAGCATTTCTTTTGTACAGTTGATATCTCCTTCCCTAAAGGCTGCCAAAGACTGCCTCATCTGTTAGAATTATGATATTTTCCTGAAAGGTCACTCTCCCTTAAGCAATATGATAAATTACTTTTATTTGCCCTTCCCTCTCCTCTCTTAGAACGCCTTCTAAAACCTTAAGTCAGTATGGAGAAATATACAGCAATTTCCTCAAGTCACTGATTAAGCTAGGCATAGAATTAAAGCACAATATCAGGTTGTCAGAACATTTCTTGGAATTCTTTTGCTTGAAATTTTCCATAGAAGAGATGTGCCAAGTTAAGCTAAACCTTTATTAGGAGAGGACTGCCAAAAATGTATTTAAGATTAATTATCACAAGTGAGATATAGCAAAAGTTATCCTCCCAACACCAAACAGTGCAAAGCTGATGCTCAAGCCTTTGCAGCCAACTCCACCCCTGTAAAAAGAGCTGGCAGAATCTATTGCTTAGATGATCCATCTATCTAAATCCTTACTTATTCCTGTCATACATATAAAACATACTGAAAAATAGAAATTACTAATGTTTAAGGAGTTTCCTTGGTTGTTAATGACTGCAATGCTGATTTTTTACTCACATTTATATGTATATTATATATACACACATATATCCCAGGAAAAGTTAGTGACACAGAATTAAACCTCACAGAATTTTTAAAATGTTGACCCTCAACTAATCAAAGATATGAGTCATCTTCTCTCCTGACATTAAGGTGCAAGGCCTTTGAGAAACCAAATCTCAGTTACATGTATTAAAATACCTTATTTTAAAAACAAAATTTAAAACTTTTGCCTCTGCATCACTATTTCTACCACCAGCCTTGACAGTTTGTAAGTCTTCATCATGATAATTTGATGACACTAGCTTTAGAATTGTTTACACCTCAGAAATAAAAATCTCCCTTTAGTGGTACAATATACTTAATATTGAGTAGCAATGAATAGCTTTTAAGTTCGGCAGCTTTTCTTACATCCTCGAAAGAGAAAAAGATACAGGTATAGATTCCAGTAGTTTTCTAAGCTTCTTCCTCTTCACTTGGGTATTTTTCTATCTACTGCCTAACTTTGAACAATTTCTTCATAGAAAGGGTGGTTAGGCATTGGAACAGGCTGCCCAGAGAGACAGCAGAGTCACTATCCTTGGAGGTATTTAAGAGACGTGGATGTGGCACTTCGGAACATGGTTTAGCAGTGGACTTGTAGTGTTAGGTGAACTGCTGGACTTGACCTTGAAGGTCTTTTCCATTCTAAATGACTATTTCAGAAATAATGTCTTTCAGGAAGATTTGCAAAGGCTAGAGGTAATTCTGTGATTACTTATTAGAACTCAAATATTTCACAGAATTTTGTCCAGTCATATATAAAGCCAAAAAAATGCAAGGAATGCAAGGATATCTAATAAAAAATATTTTTCTTTAAGCCACAGGAAGAAAGTGAACAAGCGCCTCACATTCAAACACTTATGTGTTTGAAGCCAATACGTAAAGTTCAGTAGAGGTACAAAGTATTTCTATTGCTAACTTATGAGTCCTGCTTGTTATCTTCTAATCATAACCAACTTTATACTAAATTTGAAATGAAGCAAGAAAAATTATCAAGCTGAAGGTGTTCATTAAAAACTGAACTGTATCAACAGAAGATCAATTGGTAGCACTTTAAACAGACTACATGTTTTCATTGCTTACATACTTGCTTATAGAGATCCTGTTCTGATAAAACAACGGAAATAAGAGTTTGTTAAACTGACATTTTAGTACTTAAGCAGAAATTAGCAATACACAACATCTGTATTTGTAATACAGATTTGTTAACAACACTATATACAAGTTAAGGGAACAGAAAAGTACCCCAGATATAACAGAGAAGCAGGTCAGAGAAACAAGTAGAGGTGACAGAGAAGCATGATTCCTACTGCATAGTTCTGACATTTTGTATTTGTAGTAGAGACAGAGTTGTGTATCCTCTCCTTAGTGCAAGGGCTTGAAAAAGGAAGAACTGACATACAACAAATCCTACTTACCATCAGAATCCAGGTTTCATAACACTCTACTTAAGCAGAGTACTGTAAGGAGCAACTTTAACTGCAGCATGGGAAGTGCTCTAAAACTAGTAGTTACTGAAACACTGCTGTAAACAGCCACCCTTTCTCCTCTCCCCCTTATCATGCTTTCCTAAGCAGGTTTCAGAGGCTACTGAGAATTTGGCATGCATGCTTTAGAAAGCTATGTTAAGATCAGCATCACATTTAATTAACCTGTTACATCTCTACAGATTTATGCAAACATTTTGTAATGGAAGAACATTAACAAAACACATTGTAGAATTACAAGTGCAGACAAAAGGGAAGCTCACATTTTTTTATAATGTTCATATTAAAGAGGGGGAAAAAAAAACACCGATCCCTAACATCAACAAACAAAATAATTCCACAAAACAAAAATCACAAGACACTGCTAAAGGAAAGAAGGCTCTAGTACTGTTAGCTTGTATCAGCCATTTTCAGTGCCTGGGAAATGATACCCTAATTATATTCTCCCCAGGAATCAGTACTTCTCATCTTTCTCATATTAGCCTCTAAAGCAAACAGGCTTGAAAGGTAGGTTTTTATCCTGAACAGAATTAGGCATGGCCTCATGATCACCTGGTATCTGGCTCTTGATTAGCTACACGTTGGTTTTAATTATCCACCTGCTTTCAATTAAGTACCAGGAAATCCACCCTATTAACAGTGCAAGCTAATCACCTTTGCACATATACAGAAGTCCCTTTCCTCCCAGGGTGCATCTAAAGGATAAAAATACTTAAAATAGTCTTTTTGAGCTTATAGCCTTCTGGCCAGCAGTAGTAACAGTACACCCGTTTTAATCTGTTTTAAAGTCTATGGGTAAATGACTGCTATGAGCTAACAAAAGTGTCATATCTATTGTGGGGGAATGTTGAAAGAAATTCATTTTAGGCATTGAGTCAATTTTGAAAGCAATATGCAGTTGGTATGTTATCATATCCTAAAAATCCAAACCCCGAACCCCAAATATGGGTGGGGGTGCTGGTCTTTGTTCCATATGTTGCTTTGCAAACATGCCTTTTAATGACCATAAGGTCAGCTGCTATAGCCAGCTGTATGAGCAGCCTTGATGTTCTCAAGATGTGTAAAATAGTGCACATCTGTATACCACATCTTAGAATCTAGTAATTAAATATTAGAAAATGGCTTTAAAAATCATATAGAAGCCTAAGATGCACTGAATTATTTTCCATCACTCACTGCTTAGTGTTTTTACTGTGGATGGATTTCATTTCATATTATTTCCTTCACTTCTCTTGAAACACTGCAGAAAAAAATAAAAGTGCAGCCAATTTGAAACAATAAAGAGAAAATAAAGAAAATTTCAAGTAGCATTATGTAGATGAGTATATCTTTAATAAAAATAAGCTATATGTAAAGAATAGCTATGGTGCATTTTAAAACAGATATAATGAATTAAATTGAAAAAATGTATTATGCATTTGTATTTAAATAGACAGTCTAGCTTTTTGTACTCAACAGAAAATAAAAATGGAATAAAAAATCCAGCATTAGTAAATGAAACAACATACAATAAAAGGACATTGAACTGTGGAAAAGACATCATATTTTTACTGTAATGCTGGTCAAAATGCAAATTGCTATCAGATCATATGTAAAATAGTCCTAGTCACTGAGACTCCTATGAAATCATGTTTGGAATTTTATCTCTCCTGGAAAATAACTTCAGAGAAAAAAGACATGTTATTAATTTTCGACATTCTAAGGATGTTTACAGGACAGAGGAGAAGATGACGTATAGCATGAAGGTATTATACCTGATGGTTCTTATATACCGGATGTAAGAAAGCCTGCCATAAGATCTAATTATCCAGGATTGCCTTTTCTGCCCCAGAGCAATCATTTTGATGACAGTCTTCTATGCACTGTAAAACAAAATGGGAAGCCTGTGCTACATAAACTGGCTCGGCGCTTCCTTTTACTTCCTCTGATATCGGTCTCCCCATCTCATTTATTTTCCACACATTAATGGTAGCAGTCACCTTGAGCTGGTGATGCAGAGTAATTTTCACAGAAACCTTGATCAGAAACCATAAATCAGCCTGATGTGCTTTTATGGTCTAATAACATTGTCTGCTCCTAGAGGCCCTTATGTAAAACTGCATTGCGGAGAATCTCTTGGATTGTTTTTTTTCACATGCACTCCTCTATGCATCTGTATCTGTAAGACATAAAATACCTGCAACACAATTAGATTAAGATTCTTTGTTTAAGCTTGTAGAGATGAAAACATTCAAGTATCAACCTGTAAGCATGAAAACACTCAAATATCAACCTGAAATTTTCACTGTAGATGTTTTCTCTGCTTGACTGTTGCTTCCTATATTAGGTCACAGAAACTAAGTATTCTCACCCTGCTCTTGCAGACGCAGTGCATCAACAGGCAGAGCACAGTAAGCTGAATGCTTTGTCTAGATTAGAAAATGCTAACCTGTATAGCTGCATCAGCAAATCCACAGAGCGCGGGTGTCTTGTGAAGGTGAATCTTGTCTGTAAGATTTCATCCTTATTTGTAGAAAAGTTAAAGTTGTTTTATAATTCAAAAACTTACAAAAAAGAGAGATTGATTTCATTGTTAAGATCATCATTTTCTTCCCTGAAGAACAGAATTAATACCTCTCTTTAATAATGCTTTCTCATATGATGTACTCAGACTATGTAAACCATAATCATTTTTACTGTATACCCCAATTTTTTTTTTTTTTCCATCCCTGGTTTGAGAAGGTGGAACCTGATTTGAACAAATGCTTAGCACTCCCAGTTATGTGATGTATAATATTAAATACACTGAAAAAATCAAATATTAAATGTTCCAAATTGTGTTTTCAACATTAATAGATGTATTTGAGATTAATCAGTTCCTCTAAGGGAGAATAATTCCACATTGTACCATTGCAAAGATGACATGAAAATAAACACAAACACACACACACATATTACTTCTCTTTTACACAGGTTTGTGTATATAATACACACAAAAGCTCTGACATGCTTAGTTTGTCATATACGCACAGATTTTTTACTAAGTAGATTGGTCACCATTTTTGCTTCCATATAGTACTTTTTTTTTATTTTGGTGGACTTATCTTTTCTTCTATTACTGATAATAGTTTATTTATTTTTTTACTCTTATGGCTTATTTCCTACAGATTTTACGAACCCTCCCCCAGTCAGAAACATATGCAGCTGAATGCTGCAATCAGTGCACTACCAAATGTCTATGATTCAGAGCATCTTCCCCATTAGGTTTCACAGATAAATCCCCAGCACTCAATAGAAAACGCCAGCTTGTAAAAGGCAGATTCATCACTTCAGGACCTGCAATATTAGTATGTGAAGAGAAAACAGAGCATGGGATGGGTAACTTCTCATCTTTCTCTGATGTCTCTCGCAGTCTGAACATAAATGAGATTGGTTGTCTGTTTGCAGAAGGTTTTTGCAAACTATTCAATTTGTGAACAGAGTACACAGGATAGCAAAGAAAGAGCAATGGAGGGAAATGAAATAAAGACACAGTCCTTTCAGATTTGCTGATTCATGGCTGTGAATAATGTGGTGATAACACAAAAACAGACTAAACAATCCAGCCTTAGCATTCAGTCCTAAGAATGTTCCCTTATATACAAAATAGCTGCATTTTTCTGCAGCACGGATTATACAGAATTCAAATTAAGGAGGAAAGTACCAGATTAAAATGAACTGAATGTCAGTTAAAACTACAGTAGGAATGGCTAAAAGATATGATTTTTTTTTTTTTACTGCAAGCTTCCACTACTTTAAAGAAAAATAGTGAAATGTAGTGGATACTACCCATTTTATCTCAAAGACTCATCTTGCTTAGTTCGGTACATGAACTTCAGTATGAAAAACAGAAGTTAACCGAAACAGTGACATTCTTACTCTGTATGTGTTCCTCTATTGTTTTACTGATGATTTTCTAAAAAATAGTTGTGTCTTTCTTCAGTAATTTCTATAACGACATCAGTTAAATCCAGCTTTTCACGTCCTCTCATTCTGCTGACCACATGAAAGTTTTTGTGTTGAACTCAAAAGGCATTGGGATCCTGAGAGGCCTTGCTAGTAGACAAAATGGAAGTGAGACCAGGAATAATTTGATTTGCACACTTATGAAGGCATTTCATTTTTTTTAATTGGATATCAAGACAATTAAACTTTAGGGTCTGCTTTTTGGGGTTGAAATTTGCTTAGACTGGGAACCAGGCATATTTTGATGAAATGTCTAGGATATTTTGACACTAAGGAGTCTGTTATTGTAAGGTGTTTGTGACCCTTGTGATGATATAGATACACAAATGATGTAGGTATAATTTAATCAATGGAGAAAGTACCCCAAATGTATTATATGATAGAAATGGATATGCAAAAGAGATGTTTTAAGGAAAGTATGTTTTTCAAAACTTTTATCCCAAGGCAAAATCTTTTCTATCCATTGGTCATAACTAGTTTTCTGAGCCAAGAAAATTGAGTACGAATACTGTGAGCAATGCTTACTAATGTTTGGCACGTCTTTAATTCTAGTAACAATGTTTCCAGTGCCTCTGGACTGCAGAAAGAAACGCATACCTTTCACAGGACTGCCCAACATGGAACCTGCTAAAAGCAGAATGAATTAATAGTCTTTGTCTCATTTTAATTTCACCTAATTTATGACAGTCCTTATGAGGGAGTGATTTTTTTTTTTTCAACATGACTGTAGCAGAATGTATTTTCTGCCCTGAAAAGCATTGAATTGAGGAGTGTGTGTGCAGACGTGCATGTTTGTATATACATTCTACATACATCTATTGTTTATATAACTGAAAGAAACAATGGAAAATGACAAATATTTTGGCTTATTTTGTGTTATAAACCATGTTAAGTCTGTAGTAGTTTCCTTCCTCCACAAAATGTAATCTGCATTGTAGTGATTGCTGAATCAGTTACCACAGCTTTTGTTTTTGTTTCTGCATTCAACTTCCTATAATTTGCAATACCCAGCATTCTGCAGCTGTGGAAATTCTTTTCTTGGTGGTGGCCAATGCTTCACAGATGATTTAACTTGTCAGGATTCACACATGGAGAGAAATGAGATCTGAACAACAATTCTTGCCAGAGTTCTGTTTATTAAATTATTTGGGCTAAACATTCTTTTTGTTTGTTTATGTACAGATTAAAGATGGTAGTTTTGTCTTTGAAGAACATCATGCTGTACCGTATGGATATTTTCTAGTTGTTCATGCCTGAAAATAACTGTTCAGATCCTTTTATATATTCCAAGAAACTGAGCAGTTATTTCAAGTTTCACATTTATTCTAATGATCACATATTTGGTAAACACCTGTGAGAATGAAGGCTGTGATGTACATCTAATTGCTAGACATATATCTAGTTTCTCATGCACCTGGACTACTGGAAAGGTGTTTACTGGGCTAACTGAAAGCTCCCCCTAATTTAATTTAAATCCAAAGTTGTGCTGGGTTTTGTTCAACACCTTTCCTGCCAAAAGATTACTCTGTCCCCACCATCCTTCTGATCTGGGGGGGTTTAAGCAGAAGCTATCATAAAAGTAACCACAGGAATAGTTGTCTTGTTGTGGCCAAGCAATCAAAGATGATGCTGATTGTTGATGCTTCACCACTGGTTCTTCTTATCATTGTGGAGTAGAGTTCACTGGTTGTACTGTTCACCCACTGACAAGGAATGGGAACTAGGATTAGACCACCATGAGACAGGTTAATACTACCCTACTGATGATGTGTTGTTGCAACTGTCCATTTTTTCCTTATAGCTCAAGGACTGGTCTGCAATTGGCTGTCAATAATGCCCCACCTCTCCCACAGATGAATCCCATGTAAATAATTCCCTTCATTGTTTTGCTATTAGTAAAACAGGAAACATACAGCAATGAGATCTAAAACATATGCAAGCAGCCAAAACAGATTCATTGAACCCTTGTGGATAGCACCAGAAGCACACGTATTAAAAAGGAACTATTAAGATAGCAAACAAGTTGTATAATGCTCAAGTTAGAGATTTAGTGATAGGAAAGTGAATAAAAGCAGTTCCAACAACAACAATGGACTATCTAGCAATCAGAAGCTTGGCTGTCTTGTTGATGTTGTGTAACATGACAAGTATTTGAAATTCATTTTCTGTTTTCATTTAGTTTGTTCTCATGTACCAGAAATTCTAGGTGTATGGGTGCATCTTAAATACAGGTCTGCGGTCTTATTTTCTCCAGCATAAATAGCAGGCTACCTACCTGGCTTCACTTCTGGGAGATAGCTTCCCAGGGAGCTTATACTTGCTGTTTTGTGCCTGACTTGTTATAACTGAGCATACTTTCTGTCTTGGTTTTATTATCTTAACTAACTTCCACTTCACTATGTATACTTTAAGTCTATTTTATTTTAGTTTCTAACCCTAGTCTAGCTAGCAGTTTCCCTCGTTCCTAAACAGGGTGAAAAAAGCAAATTAAAAGGAACTCATGTGAGTGCCTCATTGTTGCTGACTTCTTCAAAACTCTCCTGAACATTTTTTCTCTATAACTACTACACCTTCACTGAGGAAGAAGTGCAAGTCCTGTGGTAAGTGAGGTTCCATTCAGACACTGATCTGCAAATAAGATGCAAATAATGACGGAAATCCCAGGCATAAAGAGCTGATGTGCTGCTTTTGTTCTAGGTATTGGTTATATCTAGAGATCAGCAATTCTGACAGGTAATCGCTGCCATAGTCCTCTTGTTTTCTAGTCCTCATTACAGTACTCTGTTCACAAAGATGTCTAAAGTCCAATGGAGCATTCCCCTACTGGGTAGCTAGTGACTCTTGAAAGAAACGAGAAAAAATTGGATATTGCATTGCAGGGCATAGGCTTCTATGCATGCTATAATGTCCAATGACATGCTGAACTCTGAACCTTTTGAAGTTCACCCATCACTAATGCAGATGCAGCTCTATTGTAGCTGGGTAGCACTTTGGTTTCAGCTAATTGTATTCAAGTGTTCAACAAAACTGAGACATTATTTTACATATCTATAAGGGCTTGAACTGAAATTAAATTCCTTGGCGCCCTCCCTGTGAATGGTGGAGCTTGCAGACTTCTATCTCAAACAATCCGTTTTATTTCTTTGAAGTGTCATCATTTATTGGTAAAGTTTTGTCTATTCCCCATTGTGCAGGTCATGCTTTAATTAATCTAGGCACTTTAAAGGTGGAGAATAGACACATTTCAGGAAACTCAAGAGAACCTCATTTAGTAGTTTTCTGGAAAAAAAATAATTGAAATTAAAGAATATTGTTTTCAACGATAACAAAAATTATAAAATTATAAAAATAATACTGGTCCTTCAATGCTTTTTTCTTGGGTTCAAAATAAAATTGTATTCATAAAAGAATAATTATGTATCTTCCTTCTGTTTTGAAACTGAATAATGCCTTTTTTTTTTTTAATCTGACCTCTCTTCATTATGTCTTTATGAAACTGTAGAAAGAAGGATGAAGAAAGGCTTTGAAATTTTCAACATCTTTCACATCAGAGCATTTGAATCAATGGGTTCAGAGCATAAAATCACAAAACCTTAAGTGACAAGTAGATCAGATTTCACTCACATTGGTAGTAGAAGGGCTTTCATTTTGTTTATTCAGATTTCCTACTTCCTTGAGGAAGGATCTACAACTTTTCCAAAAGAGTTAAAAGGAGAAAAACAAACAAACAAAAATCACCAGAATTGGCTTTTGCTTAAGAAACGATTGTTAAATGCTATTTTTCAAGGGCCTGGTGTACTTAAAAAAAGAGTATATTCAGCTGTGGCTATGTCTGTCTGGTTATGTTTGTCAGCTTTACTGGATCTTGAAGGCCTGTAAACAAAGTTGATCTAGCACAGAGTATCCACATTGCACACTATACAGGACACATCTTGTAAACACATATTGCACTAGCCCAGTTGTACTCTTATAAAAGATTCTCTCCATGTTTTCCCTCGTGCCCCATGTCTCATGTAATCTCATGACCTACATAAGACCTGTATAAGAAAATTTGCCTGTTGATGTCTGCTGTTGGTTTCAGTCTGTTGAACATTCTTACACTTAATATACAGTACATTTCAGGCAGGAAATTAGTAGGAACTGGAGGATCCAATGATGTATAGTCAGGAAGAGAAAAGTGACTATTAATGTCACTAAATCAGAAAAATGACTTATCTAAAATACAGACAAACCATATTTTGGGAGTACAAGGAATAGCCAAGTTGCTGGAACACCTGGGATCAAGTTCACATTGGTCACCCCTTCAGTCCTGGGTGCACCATGACTAGCTCCCAGAAAGTCTGTCCCCTCCGAAAATGAGCAAGGATGCTTCTGAATCCCTGAGCTGGGGCAGCTTTCCAAGCACCAGCACACCAATCTCTCCTGACAGGATTACTACTGGTGTAGACAAAATGTAAGGAATCATAGTGAGGAGAGTAAGCGCTTGCTTGCACAGGGGTCTTCTTAACATGAAGGTCAGGCAGTTTTGACCATGGTGCTGAGGTGTCTGACTGTTGTTATGGCAACAGCAAAAAGAATCTGCTCTCTGCCTCATGTAGAAAATATATCTGATTGAAACAGGAGTGTGTGAGAGAAAGTAAGAGGGCCTATAGGCCACAATTTCCAGTGAAAAACACATCAGTCATATTTTGGCACAGCTCTCCACTTTGCAGACAAGCCTGCCAGAGGTGCAAAAGAGATTCAAGTGTTGGGCTGTTAGGACATTTTCTGTGTTCACTTCTGACAGATTCTTCATGCAACAACAAAACAGATCTTTTTGACAGAGCTATCAACAAGTTAAACTCTACATTCACACGTCAGGAAGCAAAGACTCATCTGATGGCCTGTGATTGCCACAGTCACTAGTTGTAAACAGGAGAGATTGTGTCACTGGCAATACAGATAGCTATTCTTATGTTGTGGCTATCTGTATCATCTAGTAACAATGGGATCTACCCACTCATAGAGTTCCACAGCAACTACGCTAAATATGATGTTATGAGCTGCTCTGGCACTGAAAGACAAAAACTGTATTTTTCAGCTCCCCTTTGCTAAGTCTTCACAACGGCAGATGAGTATCTGGTGTGACTAAAAGTATGAGCAACCACTTCCTCTGTCCACTGCCCTGCCATCCCCTACTCTGCAAGTAGAAGGTTGCAGATTCCTATCATCTCAGCTCCAGAGGCTTCAGCTGTGGTTCTGGTAAGGCAACAGTAGCAGTTAGGGTGGTAACCCGACTATAATGAGAAAATACTGACATAAAATGGCTGCTAAACACTGTCAGGAGAAAATATCTGCCAGACTAGGAACCAGGCCAGGGAACTAGGCCTCTGGCCTAGGAGCTTGGCCCGGGACCCAGGGGACATCCTTGAGGGGTGCAGGTGGCACCCTGAGAACCACAGACAACCTGAAGATGCCATCGATAAGGGCAAATGAAGAAACTGAGGAAAAAATTACCTTCTGAGTGTGGTGGTTTTACCCTGCTGGGCAGCTGAACTCCACCACAGCCGCTCTCTCACTCCCCCTCCTCAAAGAAGAGGAGGAGAAGGAAGTATGATGGAAAGAAAACAAGGTCNCTTTTATTACTGAGTGTGACATCATATGGTATGGAATATCCCTTTGGTTGCTCTAGGTCAGCTGCCCTGGCCATGTCCCCTCCCCACTTCTTGCCCACCCCCACCTACTGGCTTTGGGGGGTCTGGAGAGAGTCCTGGTGCTGTGCCAGCACTGCTCGGCAGTAGCCAAAACAGTGGTGTGATACCAGCGCTGTTCTAGCTACAAGTGCAGAGTACAATGCCATATGGGCTGCTGCAGGGAAAGTTAACTCTATCCCAGCCAGACCCAGTACACTGAGGAAGTGGGAATTGCTGTGAAGAAAATTTTGTTTAAAGAAAATAAAAGAAAATATGAAACATCATCATGTATTGGCTGTCTCAGGAGGAAGACAGAAATTAAAAATGTCTATTGGTTACCTGAAGTGGTGGTGTCCTATGGCCTCTTATGTCTCTATGATATAAAAATGGCTTGATTTCTACCCAAGATGGAGCCTCTCTCTGAAAACATCCTGTGCTGCACAAACTTTTCTTTCCTACATTATTTCCTAATCAAAATCAACCTTTACTGGGGACACCTGGCTGCCTCCAAACTCCATGACACGGATCTTCTTTGAAGTGAGACTTTTTTGTTATTTATTTGGTCCCACTCATAAGACCACTTCTGGGTGTTGGTCTCTTCTGAGATTGTTTTTCTTAATTAGACCATTTTGAGGCTATTTTGACTCCCTTGCACTTCTGGGATCTGTTTGATGCACTTTGCACCAGTAATCTTATATAATGTATATACATACATAATGTAAGTAAAGTCCTTGATAAGCATTACATGTCATAAGTATAGTCATTGTTATATCATTGATAAGTTTGTAATCCATAAGTATATTCACTGCTGTAGTTTTGATGTTTGATGAACCTATAATACTAATCTATTTTTGCTGCTATGTTACTGATTTTTGCTACATCCAATTGCCTTCCTACTACTGCTAATTGCTGTTACTATTAATTAGTGCTATCCATTAATATCTACTACATATATATAAATTTGCTTCCTGGTAATATCTGTAGTAGCTTGCCTTTTTAATCATAGTATATTTGCTAGTGGTGATTTGTGGTAATCTGTATTAAATAGAAGTCTTTAGAAAATAAAGCCTGTGTCCTTCTTTATGACAGAATCCTGCAAACCCACCGTCATGATTTCTATACACCTGCAGGCAGGGTAACCCTTTAGATCGTAACATGAGTTAACGAGGCTCTAGTGACTGAGATAATTCTAGCACACCTTACTTATTGCCAGTAATTGACTTCTCATCATTTGTCTGTTAATGGCCTCACAATCTTTCCTTTTCTTCTCTGCTGCTACAGGGGGGAACACACACTCAAAATGCCAAATGCTCAGGCAAATAATTTTTAAATTAGTACAGGGATAGTGCTAGTCAAGCTGCAAGCACAATAACAATAATCATCATTCTATGTGTTGCTAGAAAAAAATCAGCAGCTTCAATAAAATGACGGAATCTTACAACTTCATCAATACACCCCAATGCATACAGAGAAGTCTGGTTAATCTGCTACTGTGTGATGCATTGCTTTTGAAAGTAAAAAGTACAGTGGGGTTTAACTTTTACTGTTTGTAAGTCTGTACAGATAACAGTAGACAGCATTTTGCAATTATCTGTGTTTGCCTTTTTGCTTAGTTTAGTGTATTCATATGGTGATACTCCAATACAGGAAAGGAAGTGCTTTAGCTAGCAGCAGAAACCTTTCTGGTCTGTGATTACAAGCATAGCGCATAGGCATATTTCTGAGATAATAAAAATCTTGGGGAAATAAAACCCAAAGACATGTTGTTAGACTTCCATTTTTTAAAAATTCAAATCATAGTAGCATTATTCTTCTGCATAAGTAAATGAAAGCAAAATTGATTAACAAAGAGTGACTGACCAGAGATGAAACAAAACTTAATATTTAATTCTTAATTACCTTGCAAAAGCTATAATGAATCTCCTAATGAAAGCTATTTTAATTTCTTTGTACATTCTTTATTGCCATTGGGAATAGAAAGGAAGACTTAAAAAGTTAACCCTTCCCTTAGCAGTTGTCCTTTTGTCTGTATGAGTCACTTCTTCATTGCTAATTGTGTATACCAAAAATTTTATTTGGATTTACTTCTACATGACTGAATATTGATTTAATTATGCATGGAAATAGAAATGCTTTCTAAAGCAATTTACAATACTTATGTAAGATTCACTATATGACTTTTAAAAAAAAAGTCTGAGTCGATCTGAACTAATGAAGCTGCTCATGATTTTCTAGCAACATGACTGGCACTGATATTTCTGTTGCTCTGCTAACTTACTTCACACATTAATTATAAATGTCTAAAAACTATTCCAGAAGAAACAGCAATGCATGCAGAAATGTTATCCTCTTTAATATTCTAAGTTTGGAATACAGAACCATCAGATACCAATGCTATTCATGAATGTTTGTTAATATGAAAGAGAAGGAAAGGCAAAATATGTGCAGTGTCATTTCTGTGGATATGTGTGAATAGGTAGGGTGGCAGGCATCTCACCCTTTCCAGGCACTCATTATTCCCCAGATTGCTTTCTCTCTTTGCCTGTAATCATTTTATTCACTCCAGACTCTTAATGGGGCATACCATGGAACAGGGACAGTCCCAATCTTATAATGATATTTTGCTGTTTCATCTATAGGTAATAAAACCCAAAAAGTCAGGGGTTTAGCTTTTAGGGTAAGAATTTTTTAAACTGTTAATAACAGTAAGGTTGGTACCAGAGTTATGCTTTCGTGTATTTGAAAAAGACCTAGAGAGAAATGCTTCTGAAAGGTGGAGAAACACTTGTGAAAGGTAGGTTCATTTACTTTGCTAAACACGACACTCACAGCATTTGTGCTACTTGTTCACCCTTATTGATACTTTGTCTTGTGTGTGAACAAATGGAAGTTTTAACACTAAATTCAAAATAAAAATTCTTCTGAACACACCAAAACAGAGATATGATAGCTAGAAATTAATATGTAGATCCTAGAACCTAGAAAAACGGAGTGACTTAAATCTTTAATCATTTTCTGGACTGTACAGGAAGGTTGAACTATTTTGACCTCTTGGCAGGGTCTATATTGAGCTCTGTCTCATTAAGGCTGCATTGCTACTAATAAATGGGTTTGCTAATTATAATAATAACTCTGTGTGAAGGCCATTCCCACAGTTCGGGATGTCTTTTGTTATTATTATTATTATTTTGTGTTTTATATATATTTTTTAAAAGCAAAGAGAAAGGTAGAGATCTTGAGGGTCAAAACCTATCTTTGTAAATTCAGCCTTGATTTGACTTAATGTTTGCAATTCTGCATCAGAAGCCAGAATCTGTATCTGGCACTGCTGGGCTACTCTATGAAACTGGCCTATATTCTACAGTTGAATTATCAAGTCTTTCTATTTTTTTCTTCTAAAATTGAAGATCATGCTTTGCTTCTCTATGGCAGTTATACCAGGGAGTACTACTGGGAGAGATTGAAACAGTAATAATGGCAATCTAGGCAGAACACTCCTTTTAATAGGAGTAATTTTGTCTGCCTACAGGTTTGCATATCTGTTCCAGATGTCTTAAACTTTTTTAATTTGCTGCATCAGTGGGTCAAAATTAAAGTCATACACTTTTTTCCAAGACCTATGAGATCTCCACACCTTATTAAGAGTGCACATTGCCCACATAAAGCCAGACTTTATTTACATGCCTGCTAATATTCATGTTCAACTACATTTAATAGCGTCATTTCCAACTTACCATGTTCAAGATTCTTTACTGATTTCATTCTTTTTCTTGACTACCAACAGAACCTGTATTTCTACATAATTTCTTGACTTATTGTATGACATGCAAGTTTTTTATTTTCTTTGAAAACATATCTCCATAATTTGGACAAAAGTAGTAACAGAGAAAAGCAGACACAATAGTTTGATTTTATTTTCCTCAGATTTTGATTTGGCATTTGTGTAAACAGCCTAAGTCTTGATATGTGAAAGGATTAATAAGCATATCCCACTCTTCTGGGGCATTTTTTGTCATATAACAAACAAAAAAATCTTGGACTGGTTCTTGAAAGAGCAAATGGCACAGTTTCAGGAATTTTTCCAATAATATCATCTGTCATTTTTCATCCATTGATAAGTCCTAAATGCTTTAGATACATTTAAATATGCAATTGGATATTTATGTTCTTGTGAATATTTTAGCATTCTTTGGTTCACTAGGAAAACAATATAAAATAGATGAGATTTTCATTCCTTAACAAGTATAATTTTTAAGTATCATATTTGCCTATTATAAATTAAAATAATAAAGTGGATAGCAATCTAACACTGAAGATATTGGGTCGGATGTGAGTTAGAACATCACTTGAATAAAACTGAATTGGGTACATGTGGAAACCTTCCTACTTCTCATAGTCATTTATGATGTTAGAATTAACTCTTCATTCCCTGAGCAAATCCCTATACAGAGTTCACAGATTGTTCTGTTGATGGAATAAAGACAACCTTGTGTTGTAACTGGTAGCTAGAATCTACAGCAGGTACTTCAGAAATTTTATCTGGTGTTTACTTCCTACATTGACTGTTCTGTCCAATTCTCTTGGATTTTTTACCTTCAATACTGATTTTTATAAAATATTTATTGTTCTGAATGCAGATCTCTTTCGTATCTGCAAACTGTCCTAAGATGTTTCATTTGTTGTTATATTCATATAAAATTCTAGTTATTTAAGATTTTTTTTTTTTCTGCACTGGAGGAACTGTAATTGTTGTAAACCTGGAGGCAGAAGACAGGGAAAGACTAATTTATTCCTACTCTTTTATTTCTCTTTCTTTAGATGTGTTCAGCTGTTTCTTAATCACACTGGGATTCTCAAAATACTGCTTTCACTGTCATTTTCATAATTCATTTAGAAATGCTATTAAGTAATGTCCTTAGAAACTGGTTTGCTTTACTCAGAATTCCATAAAAATGGACATGAATTTCATTTAATTTTTTTCACAAATGGATCTAGAGGACAAGATCAGATCAGATACTTCACGTTATCAGATCTCTGTACTGAACTTCATGTGAAAAATACTTGTAGTAAGGCATAAATCATGTGTGTTGGAATCAAATGAAAAGCACCAGCATGTAGAGATTTGATTCAAATTCATATCCAGAAGCCTGTGCTCCTTTGTATCTCAACAAAATGCAGGATTACAGTTATGAATGCCTACAAATGATATTCCACTTTCCCCTTCAATTTACTGGAGAAAGGTTACTACCAGCTCACCTTTTAACTTCTTTGGAGGTATATTTTGGTCCAGATTTAAGCATTTTCCCTTAATTATTTATTGAAAATAAAGTCACTTTCTTTGAACTGATATATACTTGAAATGGTGCCATTTAAATTACTGTGTTTTCCTCCTTCCTTTTGTAAACAAGAATAATTTGAATTACATTTACATTTTTGTGCCACTTTCTTGATCCCTCACAATAACAGGATAGAACTTTTATTTAAGCAATTTGAACACATTCCTTAGTTCTTTAAAGACTGCCAGTATTTTTGTAGAGGAATAGACTTCAAAATCTTCACTGGGACTTTTTAACATATATATATATATTTTTTTCTTTTTTACCAAAATTTATCAGAATTTTTATCAGATCACTTTAATTTTCCTGGTTTAGTACAGCTGCTCATTCCATTATGTTACTGAACTCCATTGTCTCAGGGTCACTTCCAGCCACCACACCCCTGACTAGTTTTACCTTGCCCGCAAATGTTAGGTTCAAAAGACGATCTCCCCTCCTCAGTTCTTTGATCACCTGTGTCATAAAGTCATCATCAATGCACTTCAGAAACCTTCTAGATTGTGCCTTGCTTCATTTCTTTTTTTATTCCTCGATCTTTTTAGTGCCCTCTTCACATCACAAAGATACAAGAGTTTTTGCCCATCTTTCACAGTTCCAGAAATACAAGCACGTCAGCTGAAGAAGGGCTTAAAGAGAAAGTTGAGTCTATAATGTGTCCTTTTATCAAGGTTTCTAGTAATTTCTCTCATCTTTTTATGTAGCTTCAGAGTTAAAGCAGATAGACCCTGTAATATCTTATTTCTCTGTTTTTGTTTAGCAGGCCCCTTCGATCACCTGGTTTCCATAAAACACTTTTGCTGAAACTAAAGCAGCTTAGTTATTATGACAACCTTGGATGACTACCTACAATGACTACCTACAATTTAAGGAGAGAAACATCTCTATATGCACTCTCTGTGAGATGCTATTAATTGATCACAATTGGTTTTGACTAAGTTCTAAACAGTTGCATAAAGCTCCTTCTTTCACATTGTCTGGCATTGCTATACTTCAGATATTTCTCGTTTCCCTGGTTTCTGCACAATCAAACTTATTTTCTGCATCTCTCACTTCCTCCTTCTGTCCAGATGCTCTACTTACACGTATAATTAAGTAACATGACATGACTAATCACAAGTCCATTCTCAGTGTTCCTCTTATTCCTCTGTGAATTTACTTTTAGATTTTTTTCTTGTTGCATGTTCATATATCACTCAAACCTTTTAATTCCCTTGCCACTTGCCTCTGTAATAAGTGAAGTTAAAGAGCATGGAGAATTCCCTTGTCAAAGAAAATTCAAAAGAATTTCAGAAACTGCAAAGGACTTAGGGCATGGAATTGCTTCTTTAAGAGAAAAACTAAATAAAAGTAGGACACTGTTAATCTACCTGTACTGTTTCCAGGATAAGAACTAACTCATTTAAAATGTAAACAAACTCTGAGGATATCATGGTTATCAGTTCTGTGGGTTTTCTCCCTACTAAAATTCACAAAAATGTGTTAAGTAAATCTAAAGACAGTATTGTGTCTTTCTGTACCTCTATAAAAATGAGGCAGATAATCTGATATTTTTTTTCCAAGTAGTTAGTACCTATACAAAGAATGGGCTTAGTTTCCATACGTTTTGAAGCCCAAGGATATGGAACTCTGAACTCTGCAGTATTTCTTCTAAACCCTCCTTCTTGAACTAGTTTAGTTTACTTAATATTCTGCTTCAATGCTTCAATCTATGGCTCTAACCAGTAACATATGTAGTTAACAGAAAGTCACCAAATGAAAAGGCATTTCAAGCTGATGCTTGTAAGTGATATGTAATTCTAACCTGTTACATTTTCTGGCTACATTGATGGGAATGATATGTTGCCATTGGCTTCAACAGAGAGTTTCAGTCATAGTACCTTTTGTTATGTTACCACTGGATTGATTAGCCCCTTGCTGTTCTGCTTCCCTTATGTGTTTTTTTTTATGCATATATTTGCTCTCTGGTAGAACAGTAGGCTTCAGGTAGGGCTGATAAAAAGATAAAAATAATAATAATAAAAAAAAACCAACATCCCCTACCCCCCAAAAACAAAAACCAAAAAACCACCACCAACTACAAAACCCAAATCTCTACTCCCTTCTTATCTCCTACAACAGCTACATAAATACACTCAGTGACTACAAACCAGCCTAGAAAAGATTGCTCTGGCCTGCTTCACAGAAGGTCACAGTCATTTTTTATGGTTCTTTGCACTGTACGCTTTGTGGTTTTGAAAGATTTTGGTTTCTATCAAAGATGAATCTGTTCCTTTGCTTAGGAATTATATTTATACTTTTTTCATTTTTTTTCTTAAGGCAGAATTCAATTAATTTCATAATGTAATGAAGAGGAAAAAAAATTAGGCAATGGATTTGAGTTCAGTATGCCTAAATAAAAAATTATGAAGCTGTATGTTTATGATGCACTCGAACCATTAAATTGTTAACTGCTTGTTGATGGTATCCTTTCATACTCCCTAGTAGATAATAACTGGTGTCAGGAATGAAATTACCATGGTATAAGAAACAGAATCTGTGATAAGCATTATAACTTCATTTCTGCTTTGTTTGGTTTAAATAATTTATTTCTCTCTCTCCATCCAAACCCAGAAATTTAAGTTGCAGAATAAAACTATTGACTTCTGGATTTGAGCAGATGAGTTATTTTGTATACTAATTAAAGGTGAGCTTGCAGGGGCATTTAGAGCTAGTCAGAGCATGGTCTATGAATTAGTCTGTTTACATCTTCTGACAAATATTAAAAACTTTTTCAGCCATGAGGTCTGTTTTAGGGCTGATGCTCACTAGAATACATTTAATGAATTAAGAACGTTTCTTCATATCTGTAGATAATCCAGAACTTGTAGACCTTTTGTTTTGGCTGAGGCAGATCTAAAAATATCCTGGATGCTAGATCAGATTTTATCTATGAGTGCAGCCCTTTCTTTCTCCACTAAGTGGGTAGCTCAGCTGTATTCTAATATTCTTCTCTAGAGCCTTTCTGTCAGGGATCAGAGCTCTGTGGACTTTCCTAACCAACTCAGACCACTATAGACTAACCTCTTGAAAGCGTATGACTCATTCTTTATTTCCACTTTTCAAACTATGAATCCCTCTATGTTTTAGTTTAATCTTTTCTCACAATGCTACTCTCCATGGGTAAAAGTACAGAGGCAGCTACTTGTATAAAAAGAGACATTTCATACAAAGATCACAACCAATAATTCTGCCCTTTCTGTTTTCCAAATCAATGGAAATCCAAGCAATCAGCTGGTGTTCATACAAAGGAAACAGATAAGGCAGAGAAAATCATGTAGGAAATGAGCTCTGAAAAGGCACTGCGATACCTGTGGCTCGGAATGATTAGTGTTCTGACAAACAACTAGAAAAGTTGGCAGATAAAAGATAAGAGAAAGATTTGACTATCATTTAATGTTTTCCTCTAACATTGCTCAGTAGAAAAAGTCAATTAAGAATAATTTATTATAAGTGATAAGATTTTAATTTTATTCTTGTTTAATTGTGTTGTAAATAAAGGTACGTGTTTTACTTTTCACATAAATATTGCATTAGGGTTTTTAGCTGGTTTGGGGTGTGCAAAGAATGGAAATATTTGGTTTTGAATTTGCTTTGCTTTACTAGTGTGATGCAGTCATTAATACAAAGGAGATAATGATAGCAAATGTTAATAATAACAATTATATGCAAATGTAGATGCCCACTTTGACATGATAAACCTCTGCATAAGTGACTACTACATACTGCATCAAGTACTAATGGAAAACAGGAAAGGGTTCAGAGTTTAGTTATCTGAACTACTCAGACTTGCAAAATAGACCCCCCAAAAACACCATTAATTAGACTTTGTTATTAGACTTTAGACTTTGTTATTGACAATGCCCTGATTCTTCCCCAAACGTATAAAGTTGTGAGCAAAAGGACTAGCTATCAGCCTTGTATTTCTGGCTGTGGAATTTCTTCAACTTGTGGATCGTGATAGGGTCATGTCCACACCAAATGTGCTTTAAGAAGGGCAAACAAAACTAGCTATGCCCTCAAATTCCTGACTGAATGCCACTGTTGACTTCTCTAGCCTTTAAAATACTCCTTCAAAAATATTTTCATGATGGTGAAAGGGCACGGTGTCTCTTCACAGTAAGTGAAGTAATTCTTAGTCCTACTAACTTTTCTTATTGTACAGAATAGCAATGTATGTTGAGTATGGCACTGATTTCAATGATCCCCCTATTCAGTTTTTCTGTATCAAGATGCACTGGATTATTTTCTTAGCCTAATGGTAATAAAGAAACACATTTGCTGATGCTGATGCCCGTGTATTCTCGGCATAAATATTTTTGGCTTTACTCCATATTTTTTCAGGTCTACACTGACTTCCCATAATTGCTGACTCTTTGAAGTGATGTCAGGGAATTCCTTCATTGGTCTGATAGACTGTTCCTTAATTTCTCCAGGGCTTTGTACTGGAATGCTCAGTAGGCATCGACATTAACAATCCTTCCAGTCCCCCAATTTTAGGGGGGATCTTTATTGGAAAGTGGATTTTACATGAAGACAGAGGCACATTTGGAAGGTCACACTGGGAAACCAGGTCAACCTATAATAGACAGAGTGCTAATAGTATTGATGTAAAGAAGCACTGGCAATGAATTAAATTGCAAAGCAGTTGTCATGCCATTGTTGTATGAATGACCCTGCTCTGAATTGTGCTTCTAACATGTCATCATGGATGACATCTCAGAACCTGGTCCAGGAGTGAAGCATCTATGTATGAGTTATGTGAGATAGTGTTCTAGTTTTTTTCTTCACAGTTATTTTCACAGCTGAATTGAAAGAAATAAAAAAGTTCTTGGCAGACTGGGACCAATGCAGAATTGTGGGATGCATGCATAAAGGAGTATATTTTGTGTGCAAACAAAGGCTAAAGCGGTAATCCCCTTTTTTGATTGCTTTTATTTTTGTGACAGTGCTGTCCTTTATATTGGCTATGAGCAGCATTTTTACTTGTTCCAAAGTAAGCAGAAGGAACAAAGACTAGGAGGGAAAGAACAAAACAGGAAGTTGTTAAAGCTCAGTTCAGCAGCCGTCAAGGAGAATGTGCACTTCTGCAAGATTTTGTATGCAGGCAAGTCATGATTTGCAGGTACACCTAAAGCTTTAACTCTCTGCTTGAAATAGAGATCTGAGTCACAGCCATCATCTTGTTTCTCAGCCAGCAATATTGGAGCAGGAACTCCAAGAGCAGAAGTACTTGTGAAAAAACAAACAAGTTCTTTTGGTCCTTGTGAACAGTTCTGCCCTTTGCCACTGTAGCAGTGAGGCAAGATGCTAGCTGCAGCCATGTGTAAAGTTCTGTAGTGAGAAGCACAGGTACAGGATGCTGCAGCTCAGCTTCAGGGCATAATGGTGGATGTTCTCTGGGAGGTGTGTTAACGTACATGCAGGTCAAGACTGCCTGAACTACAGTGGAGGATGTTGACTAGACTTGACATTCTCCCCAGATGAGCACTCCCATGATGTCCAATTACATTCTAAGACTCCAAGCCAGCGGGGAAGATCAGGGAATTTGGCCTTAAGAATTCCTTTGAGGGAGAGTGTAAACAGCCTGAGTCGATGAGTGTTAAGCATACTAATACTAAAACTGGATTCATACTTCTTTTTTTCTTTTTTTTTCTTTTTTTCTTTATTTCCTATTAAAAACGAAACAAAACAAAACTAATGAATGACACCAGATATTATAGAACACAATTTACCTGAAAAATCTAAAATCAACCCTTCATCAAACTGTTTTTATAATACCTACTACTTCTTATTACTGGGTAATAGATGAGATATGACTTCACTTCATTTAGATGCATTTTTTTAATTTGAGCTGTCTCAAGACATTTCAAAAGAAATGTTTGTGTGCAACTCTGAGGGGTAAAATGATTAGTTTATACCCAGCATTTTTGATCTTTCAATTTTTCAGATTACTCGCATCTCAAAAAGCTTATTTGTTGTAAACTGATCACATATCTGAACATGAAAAGTCATTTTCCTTTCCAGTTTTACTGTTGAATTTCATGGCATTGACTATTAGTCAAAGCCATTCATTAACTTTGAGTATTATGTAGAAATAATAGGATAAAAAAAAAAATCAAAGGCTGTTTTTTTCTGCCAAAGAATTAATCTTTTACTTAAAACCAATAAAGTTTCATAGAGCAGAAATCACACACAAATCAGATATTAAATATATTATTCCATTGCTACTGCCTTTATCTTGCATCTTTTTGTTTTTAATGAGAAATCATCTTTTCAAATAGGTTAAACTGGGCACCATCTGGGATCAACACAGGGTATAGTGGGAAATTTTTCAGAAATATATATGTGCTTAAGGAACTTCTATTCAGAAAAAAAAGAATAGGCATTTTGGGATTTAATACCTTCAGTAAGACTCAGTTTCTGAATAAATAAGCTTCACTTAGTCCTGTTTATTCAGGTTTGCACAGTCATCAGTGGAAATTCATCAAACCTATGTGTGGGTGCTATCTGTGAGATACCTCTTTCTGTTTTAAGAAAGCAGAACCATAGCTTTCACAGCATTAAAATTAGAGATTAGGCATTAAGAATTATTATACTTTAGAGAGTTAAGATACCTAAAGAAAGTAAAGATAGCTATCATCCAGGGTTAAATTTAACTGGAAAAAGCAACAAAACAGCTGGAACTCCATATCATGCTATTTAACACATTCATATTCCAAGATGAATTCTGTATGACACTATCATATGAAGTTATGCTGTTTACTAGATCTGAAAGATAGCATAAAAAGAAAGAAGGATGTTAAGAACAGAGCTTAAGTTTGCCTTTTCTGTTAGCATGAGTTAAGTCACTGACAGATTGTTTACTGTAGAGTCTGATTCATGTAGAGAAAGGACTTTATTATAAATTCTAAATTGGTGTTGTAGGATTAGAAAGAAGTCCAAATCAAGTGTGAGCTTTCTTCTGTCTGTATACTAATCTGCTTTAGAGATAATTGTTTCTGCTTTATTTATTTAGTTAGTTAGTTCTGCTTGATGAACAAAATGGATTTGGGATTGGGGAGACACAAAATATAGAAAAATATAGAAATTGGAAATATAGAAATATAGACCACTGAATATTTTATAAGCCCACAATAAAAACTTAATTACATTGAGTGAATGTAAGTCGAGAGTATAGAGCAGTTGAATGCTATGAATACAATTTGTAGAAGTAAAATAAAACTATACAGTGTGCAAATCAAAATATCAATTGGAAAAAAAGAGTGTTGACATCAGCCACCCTGATATTTTTACAAAATGTTTGCAAAATATGGCTGGACTTTAGTCCGTATAAATGGATGAGAAAAGATTGTAACTCTCAGTTTTGAAAATATATAGACATATTAAAATATTCTTGTGCAATATGATTTCTCTAATTTTTTTTTTTTTTCCTAAACTGAGTGCCCAGTTTAGATTTATGCAGCCACTATGTTGTTTTTCCAACTTAATTCTTTTGATGTAACAGAACTAAAAGTTTCTGGGTGGAGATTAACATGGCCTATAATTTGTCATGGAGGAAGAAACGTCAGAATAATGTGTGTTTTTGAAAAGGTCCCCAACCTTTTTGTACTGCATTTATTATGCTAGCTATTGTTGATTCAAAAGCACAGAACTTGCTAGATTCTTCCTCTGCAAGAATAACATTTTCTGTTTATGTATAGACTTGCTGAAACTTAGTACAGTTTCTTAGAATCATATCTAAACTAAAACTTTTATCATTACCACACTTTTGCTAAGTTGGGAATTCAATTAATTATATTATAATTACTGTTTATTATTCTGTCCACCTTCTAGCTGTGGCCTATAAAGTGGGTGGGTATTTTCAGAAGCACCCAAGTATTTAGTATCACATCTTACTGATCCATCAGTGGAACTGGTGGTCTTAGGTCACTCCTTTCTACATTTACCACAGCAGACAGAATATCCTGTTTTAGATAGATAGATTTAGTAAATGCTTCATGGTTAAGTGCTTAAGACTCCACTAAAAAAAAAAAAAAAGACTATAAAAAAATCTTCCAGCAAGTGTAGGTTCTCTCATCTGTAGGCTTTTTTTCCATCTCTTGCGTCTGCTAATTGTCATTGTTTGGAGTTGGGATCCTTAGCTGAATATCCCACATATCTGATCCGATGTGGTAATTTCTATGTGAGTGGATTTTAAAGGAAAAGAATGAATGAGGAAGAATGACTTTCTATTAAGTCTGAAAAAATAAAACATTTCAATTCTGTAAGGGCAGCATTATATTCTGCAGGCTCAAAGTTTGAACAGAATAAAGACAGAAGACTGTCAGAGCAAAAAAATTACTACCTATCAGAGTTCTGTTTGTTCAGAAGATTAATCAGTAGATTATACGAAGAATAGGAAAGAGAAAGAATATTAAAAACAGTAATGTAGATGTTATACCTAGAGATTAAAACTGGACCAAAGAGATGAAAAAATAAGTCTGGTTGCTAGGCCAATTTTGCTTTGCTTACTGTACATGAAACCAAAAGAATAAACGTGTCCAAAGCTAAGCTTTAACCAGCACAGTAGCTTGTTGCTCAACAAGGCAATGAGAAACAAACAGTCAAATGAGAAACCTGTCTATTATTTGGCATTAACATAAGTTTATTTATTTATTTATCTATTTGGTAAAGTGAAACCTAAAGCATAGTCACTGGGACTAATGACTGGTGGTTACTAAAGATCTTTCTTTCCCTCCAAAACAGTAAAAAATTGTGAAAATATCCAGTTCAGAGTGAACAAATGTGTCTACTCATCTTGATGACTGATAATCCTTGTAGAACTAATTACTGTGCATATGATATATATGGATGTGAAGAGGTATGGTAAAAATATGCTAAACTAATGTAACATTAAGAGATTTACTTTGTAGCAACATGTCAATGCAAATGCATGAATGCAAATCTGATTCAAAGCCAAGTAACTAGTTGTGAGGGAAGGGGTCTTCCTACTGTGGCCTTAAAACCTGGCTTCATTCCAGAGCTTATAAGATCTTAACTGTAATGCTCAGGTTAACACAGATGTGCATAACTACAGGAAATCCTGACCTCCAGGTGGAAAGACACCAAAATGTGAATTGTCTTCTGGAAATACCTGTCGCTTTCTATTCATTGTAAAGATTACTTACAAAGACACTACCAGTAACTTTGACATTTTAGTTAGGTTTCAAAAACTGCAAGAGATGAATTAAGATACTCTGTATCTATATTTTGTTATACTAAAATATGTTATACTAAATAAGCTACTATCATAGTAGCTTTGTAAAAGTTGGAGATGATACTTTGGTCAACCTTATTGGTTATATAATATTGAGTAAAGATGGAAAATAACTACACTTTTCTGTTTTTTCTTCACTTTTTTGGGGGGATACTCAAAAACAAACAAAAACAAAACAAAGCAAACCACATATCAGTTAACTTTCTACACATAGGTGTTCAGTTTGGGACTGATACCACCATTCCCTATTAAACTCCCTTCTCTTATTCATGTAAATAGCCTAAGAGTTTTGAGATACAGGTCTTTCATTTGATCATTCATTCCACAAAGCTTTGAGTATGATTACTTTGCTGAAGACAGACAGAATTGATTCTGTGCCTGACCAGCAATTGATTACATCAGTCATAAGAAACAGCCCATAGTAGATCAGAAGTATAGAAAGAATGAACTGCAATGGAAGCCTTGATTTGTTCTGTTTCATATTCTTGTCCTTGGAGAAGGGTAGCTGTGGGTAGTTTGTAACATCAAAGAAAGTAATACATACTATTTCTTTCTCAAACATTTGCTAGGTATATGGTTGCTTTTGGCAGTTTAGAGTTTGTTAAAGTTATTTATAATTGGTCAGTGCCTCTGTTACTCAAGATGCTTTGAATTGTTCCATTTTAATCTTACCCTGAAATTTTTGAAGATCTATTTGTGTATGCATACATATACACAAAAACATAAAGACACATTTCTCCCTTCTCTGAATAGAAAAATTAAGAAAATATAAAAAGTGAAAAGAAAGATCTTAGGAAAAGAACGTTAAAGCTAAGAGCAATGTTAAGAAATGCATCTGACACATGCATTCACTTTCTCTCTTTGGCTGTATACTAATGAACAGTTACAGAGAATAAGAGCCTGAATTTTAAAATATTCACCAAAGCTCCCCAACAAGCACAAAATTGTAAATCCATGCAAAAACTATCTGATCACAAAGACGTTGAACTTTAAATGTCCAAGAGCACATCCAATACCTATGAAAATTGCCCATTTATAGGAAATGCATTTAAATTGTCTTTGTCCAGGTCGAATACAGTAGAAATGGTAGCTGAAGGAGCATAATTATGTTAAAATGTTTCAAGAAGGGTGACAGTCTTTCATGAAGCCTAATCAGTACCTTGGCTGTATCTATGGGCATAGAATGGTCAGGAGCAATCTGCTGAACTGCTAGTCCTCAATTATCATCATCTTTGACTTGTTGCCTAAGTACATGCAGTATTCCAGCATCAGTGCTTATGCAATCTGGATTCCTGTGTGAGTAACCATTTCTGAGGACATTCAACTGCCATTTTTATTGTCTTTTCACCTCCTTTTATACAATTCTCCCTTTTAATTGTTAAGCAATACAAAAAATCTTGCCACAGGATGATCTGATCCAACCTTTTCACTACTATTCTAGATTGTTAGTTTTTCAGATCCACACTTCTATTTTATTTGTGTTCTGTAGTGTTAGGTCAAAAATAATACTGTTTTTCAGTTGTCTTAGAGGCATGTGGTTACTTTCTCAATTGTATTTTTTGACAAAACCAGTTTAGAGTAATAACTTTTTAAAATCAGTTTTATAAAATTACAGCCCTGAATTGTATTATTAGGCTTTGTAGATGTGCATTATACAGTGTACATTATTTAATTTTATGGCTCTAATTGATCTTTTTCCACCTCTTCAGTTTTTCTATCCCAGTGTAAGTTTGATATAGTTGCTTGTCCGGTTAGGTGAGGTTTCCGTGATAACCTGTTTTTATTTCCATAGGATAAAATTTCAAAATAGTAATATTATCCTTTTTCAAACAGAATTTTAACCAAGCAGATATTCTACCCTATTTCTTTGAGTTTACTATATAGGTTAAAGAATATTGTTCTGCTACCCTCCCTCCCTCCCTTCCTCCCTTCCTTCCTTCCTTCTTCTCTCTTTCTTTCTTTCTCTCTTTCATAGAATCATTTAGGTTGGAAAAGACCTCTAAGATCATTGAGTCCAACCGTTAACCTAACCCTGCCAAGTCTACCACTAAACCATGTCCCTAAGCACCCCTACATGTCTTTTGAATACCTTCAGGGATGGTGACTCAACTACTTCCCTGGGCAGCCTGTTTCAATGCTTCACAAACCTTTCAGTGAAATTTTTTTTCCAAATATCCAACCTAAACCTTCCCTGGTGCAACTTGAGGCCATTTCCTCAAGTCCTATTGCTTGTTGCCTGGGAGAAGAGACCGACCGCCACACTGCTACAACCTCCTTTGAGGTAGCTGTAGAGAGCTAAGAGGTCTCCCCTGAGCCTCCCTCTTTCCCTCTTTCCCTCTTTCCCTCTTTCCCTCTTTCCCTCTTTCCCTCTTTCCCTCTTTCCCTCTTTCTTTCATCTTTTCAGCATCATGTGCATTTTAGCAGTGTGAACCATTTACAGCTGCCAATCTCCCTTATTTCCATCTTTCCACTTTGCAGTATTCAGTTTCACATCCTACACTGTAAATTCAAATTTCTCATTTCAAGTTCTTGACATTTTATGGTACAGATATTTATGATGCTTCTTATAGATTGGACTGTCTCCTGTGCATTAGGCATAGTCAGAACCATCTTCCTGACTACTGTTCTGATCAATGCCAGTACTTCTTCTGTTCTTTGTATCCTTCCTTCTTATCTATTGGTACTTGATTAGCTGCTGCTATATTTTTACCTCTCTCTATGTATTAAAAATCTGTTGGAATAATTTCAGTCTCTTTCCCGGTCTTCTCCTTTATCCTTTTGCCTTACAATTCCTCTTCTCAGCTGCACCATCCTCAGTCCTGAAGAGGTACAATGCCAACTGCTCTCAGAGAGTACGTCCATTAGTTCTGTGTCTCAATAGCTATACATGTAATTTAAATAATTCCTGTCCTTGATGCAACTGTTGATTTCATTATCTTGTTCCCTTTGCTCTCTTCCCTGAAGGATAAAGAGAATGCAACTGAAAACCATCTGAGCCATGATTTTGCTGAGGTGTTCAGTCATGCTTCACCTGCTGCACCGGGGAATTCTCAAGTGTCATTCGTTGTGGTTTGAAGAAAGATTAGTGGATTTTTTCTTTCTGTCCTCAGAATCCTTTCCCACCTAAGTCCATAGCTCATATCTTTGCTTCTGTCATGTAGCACAATCTTGTAGTCTCTAGCTTCTCTGCAATAACAGGCAGTTTATTCTCCTCAGCAAAGTGCACTGAGTCACATAGATTCCTCTTGGTGTTGGTACGACTTTGAGTCATCTACTTCTTACATATCCAAAACTCTTGAGATATCTCTAAATAAACTAATGAGATTGTCAAGATAAATATTTTTCAAAAAGAGTAATTTTATTCTAGTAAGCTGCAATTATTCATCTGTGAGAGCTGGTTAAATGTAAAAAAACTGCAAATACTTGCTGCGTTCCACTCATACGAACTATACAACTATTTAAAAGCAAAATTGTTTGCCTCAATGCAAAAGATTCTCTAATGGGTAAAAAAAAAAAAAAAAAGCCATGGTCTAACATAATACCAAGCTTAAATATATAAGGCCTTATGTTTTTTTTTTTTTTCCCCTATGACTTGTAAAAAAAAAAAGACTAATATTCAGTGAAAACTGTGGCAATAACTCACGTGCAGAATTTTTCAATCTGACATGCATAATGCCTGAAAATTTAATGCAGAGGTTCTGAGGACACATAGAGATAAACATAGCACAGAACAGAGCTTGAAAGGAAAGCAGAAGAGACAGAAACAGCTCCTTTATATGGTGTGTTCTTATTCAGAAAGCATGAATATCCTGGGCATATATCAACAGAATTTATGTTCTTGAGGCCAGCATTAACTTTAATGTTCTGACTAAACTTTCGTTGTGGGAGAAATAGTGCATGAAGTATGAAGGTTGACAAGAAGGGTAAGTATAGAGTGTCTTTATGGTGGAAGAAAAGCACTGAAATGCAGGTGGGTGGGTTCTGGAGATGTTGTTGGCCACATCATTTGCAAAGCTGAAGGGGGAAGTTCTCAAACAAAACTATAACAGTTTGAAGTGACTTTATTTATTTATTTATTTTTGCTTCTTCTCAGTGTAAAGATAGCTCATAGATGTCATGAGAAAATCTCAATACAATATTTTTTTTTTAATGTGGAAAATAAGATAGAATTTAAGAAAAAGCCCTTCACACCTTAAATCATGACCAAATAGAGCATATTTATGCAATGGTGATGGTTTTATTTCAAATTGTAAGATTAGTTATTAAATAAGATTTGGGTTGGAAAGTATTCTTTGTCTAATTATTCGTTTGTCTGAAAAAAAATTTCATCGCTACATTAATCAGACTGCTTTGTCTTTCAAAAAAAAAGCAGAGGAGGGATCATAATAATAATATTTTAAAAAAATCCAGCAAAAATAGAAGGAAATAGTAAAGAGGGGTGGGGGTAAGGTAGAGGAGGAATGGACAAATAGCTCAGAACATCTATAAAAATCATATTGCTTTCAAGTAGCCCCAAATAGTTGAGAAAATACAGAGACAGGATGGAAACAAAACAAAACAAAGCAAAACAAAACCAAAGCAAAACAAACAAACAAAACAAAAAAATAAAAATAGAAACACATAGAATAATTTTAAAATCTAAAAACTGGAGAAAATTTTAAATTGAAGAAAACCAGAGAGTTTTCAAAAAATTTAGAATGCAAAGATTCAGAACACAAGTTAGGCTTTAAACCAGAATTCTCCTTTCACGTAATTGTAAGTCTGATTACCTGCCTTAGTAAAGGTTAAAGAAAATCTAAAACTGTATAAAAAAAGGAGTAAAAGTACTCAGAAGCAGAGATTCATAAAATTTCCTGTAAGTTCTTCATCCCATTAAGATGCCTAGAATTCTCAGCGATTTGCTGATCGTGTTATAACAGTTTCTTTCTCCTTTCCCAAAGCCATTTTTGCCAGTCCTTTTGTACTGAGTCCAACTGGGATTGAATTAACTTTCTTCATAGCAGCCTGTGTAGTTCTGTGTTTTGGATTTGTGACTTTGATAACACACCTATATTTTGATTATTGATGAACAGTGTCTGCACAGCACTGAGGCTTTCTCTTTTTCCACTCTGTCCCCCTCCTCAGTAAGTAGGCTGGTAGTGGGCCTTACTTTGGGAGGGGATACACTTAAAGCACCTGGCCTGAACTGGCCAAAGGGATATTCCATACCATATAACATCATGCTCAGTAATAAAAAAAAATGGGCTAGGGGAAGAAGTGATGGGGGTTTTTGTCTTTCAAGGTGGCCATTGGTCAGAGACTGGCTGTGCATTGGTCCACTTGTGAAAGTCTGTGAGTGATTGCCTTTGCATCACTTTTTTTTTTCTTTTTTTTCATTTATTAAGCTGTTTNTACCATATAACATCATGCTCAGTAATAAAAAAAAATGGGCTAGGGGAAGAAGTGATGGGGGTTTTTGTCTTTCAAGGTGGCCATTGGTCAGAGACTGGCTGTGCATTGGTCCACTTGTGAAAGTCTGTGAGTGATTGCCTTTGCATCACTTTTTTTCTTTCTTTCTTTCATTTATTAAGCTGTTTTTATCTCCACCCATGTGTTTTCTCACTTTTGCTCTTCTATTCTCTCCCTCATCCTGCTGCAGGGGTGGCAGCAGTTGTGTGGGTGCTTTGCTGCTGGCTGCAATCAACCCACCAAACCCTTAAAAGAATAACAATTCTATGTCTCACATTTTTAATTCAGGTGCAGGTAGAAAAATGATAGGGAAGAAGTGGTATTGTACTGCTGACACGGAGCATGTATGTGTATCTGAGCACATGCTGAAGCTGTTGGAGTTGAGATAATTATTTCAGAAGGTATAATTTACTCTATATTTTTCACAATTTTACTCCTAGCATTGCTTTTGTTTTCCACACTGAATTCCTTTTAATCGTGGAATACATTTTTAAGGAAATTCTGATCTGAATATCAGATAACCATACTCGTCTGTGGAATACGTAAGGGTACATTGAAGAAGATATCTAGTCAGTCAAGTCTTGTATCTCTAACAATAAAAGGTTATTTGGCCTGTTAATCAATCAAAGTTTCTGTTATATGATGAAAGGCATGTTTAATACTTGCTGTTTTTTCCTTGTATAATACTACATTTTGTTCTCTGTGTACAGAAATCTAGTACTTATTAACATAGGACACTAAATCTGTACTGTAAAGGAATTGGATGCAAGCAGAAGGAAAAGTTTTATGTAAATTAGATCTTAGCCTATGGCCTATGGGCAAAACAAACTGATCCATCTGTCAGTTTTCTATGAAGAGAATACTGTGGCTCCACCCTCCTTTCTAATGCATCTTCCCCAGAAGATGGCTTAACCTCAATGTATTCATTGGAAATGTAAAACCAAAGGTTCATGGATGCAAGTTAAATCAGAATTTGGCCCTTAAAATGTGTAGTCAGTATGAATATCCTGGCATCTGGGGAAGTGTTCTATCAAAATGTTGATGTTCTTAGTTCTTAGCTGAGCAGAGCGTACACCTGAAAGTCTCAGTCAGCAACTCTAGGGATTTTCTTTTCTCCTTTTCATGTTCTCAGGTAATAATTCTTTCACTCTCTCGCTAGCTACACCTTCAAAATACTACAAATACAGTGGGAGTCAAGGACAACAAAAGACTGATTTTGTTTCAATACTACATTCAGTCAAATTACTAAATGCTACTTTGATAAAAGTTATAATTTATGTAAACAATAGATGTATTTGTTTTCATCTTATTCTTTAACTTTGTATGTCTTTCTTCAAATGTGCCATGAATTAAAGATTGATTTTTTAATTGAAGAATATAAGATATAAAAAGAGGCCTTTTTGGCAACTGGTGAAAATGGGCTGGAAAGAGGATGAAGCTTTTGCTATGTTTGCAGATTTATGCATTAGCAAATCAAGCATGTGTGATTCAGTCATCTGAATCTTTGGCTACTCCAAGATCCTCAGCAACATTTGACAGAATTTAGGGCATCTTTAAGGGGAAGAAGATGTTCCTAAGAAAACTTTCACAATAATTGCATGGGACTCTTGGGGCAATTTTTATTTATAGACTTGCTCTGATAGTTGATTCCTAAATCAGAGTTTGCACGTAGAGGAAGGTCACCATAAAGGATCATACTGACTTGACTGATAATAGGAAAAAAGCACATGTCTATCATAGAGCTGTGCACTATGGTGTCCACACGTTTGTATTCACTGTATTCAAGAAAATCTCTTGCATAATAAGAGAAAACAGGTACTCTTCTCCTTTCTGTTTTCAGACCTCCTGTTTGCATAGTTCCATTTGAAAGTCTACCTTTTTCTTCTTTGACTATGTATACAGCAAGATACTGAAAAAACTTCCTGCTACCATCTGACTGTAGGCTTGGGCAAAGCCAAGACATGTAGAAGAGACGAATAAATCTTCCCTTCTCCCTCTTTATGCACACAGACTGCTTTCAGTTTGAAGGAATGGCTGAGGAGCCACAGAGAGCTCTGATAAATTGTGTGATTTGGGCAAGGGACTGGTGTTACAGGTATAAGGAGACTCTAACTCTTTATGAGTCACTACAAAAACTCTGTTGATGTACAACCCACACACAATGCCTGTGAATGTGAGATTTTGACCAACAGAGGAATTAAGGTTTGATATTTCTCACAGTGATGTGTGGGATGTTTAGGAAGATAAACTCCAATATATTGATTGAAAAGATTTTTAAATTTCTTATCTGTATTTTTTCCCAATGTAAGAAAGAATAGCTACAATAAGAGAAAATACCAAAAGAAAAATTGTTTGGCAATTGTTCTTATGGCCAAGTTTACAATAATAATCAATGCATAGAATTGCTTTTTGGTAAGTATACACTCCATGTTCTTGTAGCTCATCAAGCCATTTTAGCAATAAAGTTTTATGCTACATATAAATTTATCAGCAGTAGTATAGTGGTTTTTGAAATCAGTATATTAAATATAGGGAGAGAACACAAATATCAAGGTGTTAAATTTGAACAAAAGGTTTTATATTTAATGTATTAAGTTATATTTAACAAACTCGTATATGTGGTTAAAAAACTCACGTGTTTTCTCAGATTTAGAATATTTATGTATACAAAACTAAGCCTGCTCCATGCACAGCAGCTTGATGCTCTGTATCTGTGGGAGCAAGTAGTGTGAGAAGCCAGCAGAGAGAAAAATGGATGATTAAAAAAGGTTGGGAAATTGAATTATTACAATGTTCAGGTTTTCCAAGATTTGGGGTCAGAGGAGATAAAATAACCATGGGGAAAAAAGAGGTGTGGGGGACAAACAAGGTCGCTTTCAGACTTTGTTTTGATTGCTGTGCTTTATTGATTTCTCTGATCTAAAAACTTTCTGAATGTGATGGTTTCAAGATATTGAATGCACTTGAGGCAGGATAATAAGGGGCCAGACTTCAGACTATTCATCATCCTGATTTTTTATTGTGGTACTGTCTCAGCTGCACTCAAAACCTTAGTGTACAACATGTGATAGAAATACCAAGACATGGGAAAATTAATAAGCTGATAAAATTTAAGAGGTTCCATAGGTCTCCAGTAGCAGATGAAGGAAGAGAAATATGGATAGCACCTTGCTCTATTTTTGCAAGGAACATTGAGAATCCATCTTGAGGCTGACAGCAAACATCATTGTATAACAACCCAGAAAAAAAGGCATTTATTCCTCTCTGTTTCATATGATTTCTAACACTGTTTGCTTATTTTTCATCATTAAGAAAAAAAAGATAACAATGAAATTATTTTACAATTTCCCTATAGACAAATTAATAAAGATAGAATGTTTACTCCATGCATGTTGTTATGAAGGAGCTGATTCCTCACACAGGAGATCAGATTCTGATATTTCTGGAATAGCTAGGGGATTATCAAAATTTAATTAAAACAAAACAAACAAAGAAACAAATGGTATAAAACTGGATGCTGGACTACAGTATCTTTATGCTTCCTGCTAATGCACTTTCACTCTTATAAAGGCACTTTAGTTGTAAGGAGAGATGTCTGAAAAAAATCCTGTAAATGTCTTTTTTTTTTGTTGCATCTCCAACAGTCTATCCTGGACAATGCATTTATGCCCCATTGAAATAACTATATAACTATATATATGTAACTATATAACTATATATATAACTATATATTATATATATTATGTATATATAGTATACAACCATAGCAGGGTACTGCTATTTGCTACCAGCAAATTCTACATGTTTATTAAATATTTTCTTTTTAAAATGTAAATGTTATTCATTTTACTGCTGGCACAGGGATTTGCTGTGATCTATGACTGACCTTTCATTGGTACCATAAATGATGTATTAATCATTCTCATGATATACATCTTCTTGAGTTAATGCACATATGAATGACTACATTCCTTGTTACTGTGCCAAGTAAGTCCTAGAGGCTATTGAACTACTAGGCTTTATCCAGCATAATGTATGACTGAGGAAATTGGGTTGGAAGAAATGTTTGTAAGCACCTCAGCCTATTACTTAGAGCAGTAACTATCCCCTACAGATTTAAAAGGTCTGAAGAGGGCACTAGATTAGATATTCTCAAGATTAGGGTGCTTCATCTAATTTTTTCTCTGTTAAAACTGCAACTCCTTTATTAGAGGACTTGAAAGACATTGCTGCTTTTTCCATGTAGTTCTAACAAAACAGGTACCCCAGGTATCGGATGCAATCAGGCCATAGACACAGTCTCACTGAATATCTTGCTCCTGGCATATTTTACAGATATTCTAACCTACCAACCAATTTTTGACCAGGTCTTGTCTTCATCATTTTGGGATCCCTTTTACTCTGATGACTTTCAATTTCTTATTGATCTGATATGCTTATCAACATAAAAAATAATATATATATATATATATATATATATTTTTTTTTTTTTTGGTATAAATCATAGTGTTAGAAATGATGTAGAAAGAGCAAGTGAAATAGTTTTCTACCTCTAAATCACATCACATCATCAGTTATTAATACAGGCTGGAGAGATAAGCATGGACTTCCTTTGTGACAGATTTTAGTACAGTCAGTTTTAGAACAAGTTTATCAAAAAGACTCTGCTTATGGAGTCCTGTTGCAGCATTTTTTGAAAGTTTTATTTATATTTGAAAGTAGATCTATTATGTAAAAAAGATCACACTTCTCATGTCAAGATAACGTGTGACAGAAATATAAATTTTCTTGTCTTCAGAAAAAACTCTTAAACAGATCACAGAATCATAGAGTAGTGGAGTCTGAAGGGGACCTCTCCAGACTATCTAGTTCAGCCTGCTGCTCAAGCAGGGTCAGAAGTGGTTAGACATCTAACTTCTTGAAAACAATGGAAACGGTGCCTATTGCTTAACTCCTATCTATGCTTTTGAAAACCTATTTTACTTGTCTTCCATGCAAATAAATCTATAGAGAGTTATCCATAATTTAGCTCACTACTTGTACTGTTAGTGCAATTTATTTTTTTTTTTAACTTAGAAATCTAAGAACAGACCTTATCTGGAGGAGGAACAATGTTCTTTGGATGAATTATCTGAAGTACTCGCTGAAGCAGTTTTAACCTGATATTACAGTGTAGTTTTATTTTTGCTTCACAAGTTTTTCTTAATTAACATAGCTGGCAGTTGCTCAGGATGAAAGGTGTCTCCTTGCAAAGACTCCTGAGACAAAGGAAAAGCTCACAACTAATATATTCTTCTCTGAAATATTCCTGAACAAAGTTAATCATCCTTAATACCATGTTTATAAACTTTCTGGGAAAAAAAATGTGAGGGCTGAAAACTAACAGAGTGAATCTCAGAATATATTAATAATTTTTTTTTAGGTAAACATACTCCAACTTTTATCTCACTGACCCTGAATTTCATGATTGTGAACCAACAAAACAGACCTAAGAGAGAAAATTGTCAGGGTTTCACATATTCCATAGTTACAAAAAAAAAAAAAAAAAATTAGTTATAATTTGGTTTTACTGGTATTTGAGGCTGTTATTAGCTTTTAGTGGCTATCCTTTCTGCAAGTTATGTGTTCTACACCTGATAGGTAGGCCTTAAGGTATGGTATCTGATCACTGTAAAGCTTTTGTGCTGTTTAAGACAGTGTTTTCATCTTCTAAGTGACTTATGTATATTTCTATTCCTAAACAGTATTACATATATCAATTTATCATTGGGTGCTTTCTCTTCATCTATGATTTGCTTGGGTTATGAATTCGTGTAATGTTTTTACAGCAATTTCTTAACATTAAGTAAGTTGCATGAATGAACTAGATCAATAAAACGTTGCCATAGGACTTCAGGAAAGTAATTATCAATTAGTCTAAATGTACATAAATTCCATAGCTGAATTACAATATGAGATCAGAACTACCAAATGCTCATATAAAATACTCAGAACAAAGAATTCATAAGCAATATAAAGACTTAGATTTGTTTTCTCAGAATATTATCCCAGTAGCAATTGCTGTAATTCAAAACTGACAGAAAATTGACATACGTCAGTCAAGATCACAAAATTAGAGCTTTAAGTAAAGAAAATTAAAGGAAATTGCTCATGTGCATTCATAAACAGCAAAAATGTACTCAATTCACAGTAAAATATGTTGGTGGCAGCGGAAAGGTTTTGGCTTTGCTTATTAAGAAGCAAGCTTATGTAAGCAGAATGTTTTGATCAAAAATGAGATATTGAGATAGTTTATTAACTAACAAAATCAAAACAGCATGTGAGCACAACACTCAGAAGTATACTGGCTAAAACTGATCAAACAGTTTATGTGATAAATCTTAGCAATTTTTTTATCCAATAAATTAAATTTGTTCTAGGATTTTCTTCTTGCTTGCAAATGTACATCTATTTCCTCTTAAAATATTTAGTCTGCAATAATGAAATTTTCTTGACAACTTAGCTAACATATAAAATTCTGCTACCGTTTGCAAATGACAAAAAATACCTTTACTAATCTAACAGCTGGCTGAATGAGCTGCATGTTAGTATTCCAGTGATTCTTAAACATGCTGTTGAGAAGAGTCATATCTTCAAGGGTTTGCATTTTTCTTTCTGACATCTTGCAGTGATATCTACTGAAAAAGAATTACATTATGTTCTTCCTCTTGTGAAAACTAAGGCTGTTCTGTTTCATAAGAAACATGAATATAAACAAAGCATAACAGAAAATAAAATTTGTCATAACTCTTTATACTTAACTGTAATATGTTTTATCCAAGTGCTGAGGCCTCAGACTTTTTTTTGGGGGGGGGGGAATATTACCATATTCTCTTTGAATACGTACTTAGAACAACTGATAAAATATGCTAAATTATTCTATACATTTGATCTTCCAATATCCAGCAACAAATAATTAGTATAATCCAGAAAAAATGCATAAATAATAAAATAATGGGAGAAAGGGCAACAGCTTCAAAGATAACACGTCAAAATTGTCATTTACTCTGTAACATGGAGATGGCTTAAATGGCTCTATTTCATATTGTTGCATAGAATCAGCTTGTGTGCTACATATGTAGAAAGGCAGAAAATGCAGCTGGAGCTAAAGAATATGGAATTTTCTTAAAGCTGTTTGGCATTTCAGACATGCTTGTAGTGATAGCTAAAAGGGGAAGCTGTATATATTGTAATAAATTACAAAAGCTAAATTCATTATTAATTCATTATTCAGTATTAACAACACTACACTAACAGTAGTAAATACACTAGTAGTAACTACAACACTACGCTAATATCCTGGTAATACACACAGAGCAATAGGGAGATCTTGGAAATGCTTAGGGAGGCATCATCTTAGCAAGGATGGGGAGGTGAATCTAGTGTTTGTAAGAGTGTAGGTATGGACAGAAGAAAGTGCGAGTCTATGAAGAATGCTATATTTTCTCCCAGACTTGTAACACTAGCTGCAGCTGTTTGTAGCTCAGCAAATTCATCAATAGTGTGAGTAGATCTAGAGTTCTCTACTGAGAAAAAGGTTGTAAGGAGCAAAAGATGGTTATGTATGGAGATTGATTAATATACTTTCTCTGTCCAAAACATCAAATAATTTCAAGTAATGATTGCAGAATGTTCGGTTAAAGAACTGGAGCTTTTCTAAGATACACATATGGCAAAGGAGTAGGAAGACACTATCTTTTATTAAATTTGTGATTGATTTGTCTCATGATTTTTGGAGAAAAGCTAAAAAGTGGTAAATTTCCCTGATCTACTTATACTTACACTTAGACAATCAGACACTACCAACCTGTTGTATGCAACATTGTTAATTCTGAATGTCTACTAAATCTTTGTTATTTATTTTTCAACGCAGGAATAGGATATGACTGAACTAAATATTTTCTACATTTTTATAATTGGCTATATGTAATCATAACTCTTTATTCTGACTATTTTTCATCCTTCTAATTCCCTGTTTCTTCTGTTTGTTGAATAGCAGTTATACAAAGAATTTTAAAAGGATATCAATTAAGCCCATCAACTAAAATTAAGTACAATTAACACAAGTGTAATTTATTCAATACAGTGTTGATAATTTATATTCCAAAATACTGTCTTTTTCCAAACTATATTATAAACACATGGTATACAACTATTATAGTATTATGAAATTACCAATATTGTTTTTATAACAATCAAGTTATAACAATCAGAATCTAATTATAAAAGCTGTTTCAGACCTATCAAATATTTCTAATATTCTGAGGGAAGGCCTGAGGAATCACTGAAATTATATATGAAGACTGTCTTTACTCAAATGGCTGATGGGCAGTCTATATTGGATGAACATAAATTAGAGTGTATTTTCACATTTACCATTAGACTCTGCAGAAACCAGTGGCTTTGCCCTGGATTTTCTCCCACCTCCACTGAACTCACAACAATTCTACATAAACAAATAAAGCTTTGAAATCAAATATTTGATAAAGAAATATTTTATCCATTGATTTCCTTTTCTATGGGTTATGTTTTTCTGCCATGTTTGTGTAATCTAAATTGAAAGTTCCCTAAATTTAGGATGGATTCACATCCTTTTCGTGCCACTGATTAATCCATTTCACAGGGAAACATCAAGACTTACTTTATTCTCAGAACTTTTTGTAGCTGTCTCATGGTGAGGAGGAGTATACCCCATTCTACCACCGGGACCTAAAAGAAAATAATATTTATTTATTTATTTATTTAATAGACAACATTTATTATTCTTGTAAAGCTCTTTATTTATTATCTCTCTTTTTTAATCTTTTCTTTTGTTCCTACAGTTTTTTTAGAAATTTATCTGTGCTTAATTCTTCAATGTGAAATTTTGGATTTGGACAGTTCCTGTATTGTTTTCACAGTATGACCATAACTGCAGCAACCTCAAATAGGGCATTTCAGGCAGCACTTAATACTGAAATGATCAATTTCAAAGTCAGTTGACATAACACTATAGTAGATATGTATGCTGGATCTCAATTTTATATTACTTTAAAGCATAACAATGCACACTAACCACAGTCGGAAAACATACCAGGTATAAATCCAGAAGACAGTTTTAACCAGTCGAATAGACACCTTAAGAATGCTGTGAGATGACAATGTTATAGATATATTTTATTTTCTGTAAAGAGGGATGACTATTATGTATTTTACATGGAATATGATTCTCATGATTTTGTCTATTGTTTTAATCTTAGTTTGTGCCTATCACTAGAGCATCTGGAAACCTGATTACTTTCGTGGCATATTTTGTTTCTTTAATGATTCAGGCATTTATGTGATTATAATTTTCATTAATAAGGAAGTGGTCTGTGGGGAAACATGAAAAAGGCAGTCAGTACAAGAAATAAACTGCACATAAAATACCCTCAGTACAAATAAACTGCATATAAAATGGCTGCCTTTCTTTACTGAATTCAGAGCCATTAGCAATGTAAAAGTTCAAAGGCATAACATAGTCACATACCTGCTACACTCACATCTAATAAAATCGCTCTCTGCTAACAATCACATCAGACCTAACTATAATCAGCTCCAGTCTAACACTAACTCTTTATAACTCACACAGTGTTCATCTCCTAAAGGACAGAATACATTTTACTGTGCCTTTTTTTCTGATTAAGATCATAGATTTTCAACTACCTTCAGGGCTGCTATAAATTCTGCATTACAAATGAGATGAAAAGATTGGAAAGGAGTAGCTTGAATATCTCCTTCTTCTAAACAGAGGAAAAATCACCACTAAAAAGTTCATACTACCCAGAAACAGCTAAA